>CABHPH010107178.1:0-10067 GCA_902168325.1 Peromyscus nudipes | reverse complement strand
CAACAGCCAGCATCTCCATACACAACAGCCAGCACCTCCATACACAATAGCCAGCATCTCCATACACAACAGCCAGCATTTCCATCAGCAATGGTTGTATTTGCTTCCTTCATTGATCTGCCCATTTTGTTCAAAAACACAATTCACAGTATGAAGCTTTTATAACTTAAATATCCAACAGCAGATATTTCTTTCGCTTAACAATGTGCTCTAGGAACTAAAAGAAAAATATTTAGTCTGTACTGAAAATAGAAAAAATAAATTGATGAAACAAATTTATTATTAATGGTTGTACGTATTCAGCATCTTACACTGAGCAGGATGCTGCATATATTATATCTTCTTTTGGGGTCTATGGAGAAATATCAGTTCTCACAATTGAGATATTTTTATCTTAAAAATAATTTTAAACTGTAATTTTTCCATTAAAAGAGAGGAAATAAAACCTTTATTTAAAGGTTTGCTGGAGATGGGGAATGAGAGAAAGGAGCATGGGAGACAGAAGGAGGGCAAGGAAAAAGAGAGGGAGAGACAGAAACAGAAAGAGAGAGAGAGATAGACAAACAGACACACAGAGAGAAAGACATCCAGAGATTGATAGACAGAGAGAGAGAGACAGAGAGAGACAGAGAGACAGAGACAGAGAGAGAGAGACAGAGACAGAGACAGAGAGAGAGACAGAGAGAGAGAGAGAGAGAGAGAGAGAGAGCCCCTTTGCTTATGCCTGTGGAGAATAGGTGAACTTATGTATAATATCAGAGATTTGTGGAGTTTTCCTGGCCTGAGGCATGGGAAAGATAAAGCATTGATTTGGTTTTAAAGGATTTTGTAAGCAAATGTATACAAAGTGTTTATAAAGGCCCTTGGAGGATGTTGGGAAAAATAGTGCAAAGATACTGCTGACTTTATAAATGCAGCCATTAATAGTAGCCGAGACTACCAGGTTTCTTATGCATGGTGGATTTTTTTAGTTCTATTTTTACATGATAAAAAAGCATGCAAGTTCAGCTCCAGCGGCACCAGGTGGGTCTCAGACTTCGGAGAATTTGGAAACATTGATGTATGTCCTTTCCTTGAGTGGGTGACATTGTCTCTTGCGACCTTGAAAATAAAGGGCTTCTGACTTTGTTTTTAACTTGGATTCCACTTAAGATTCCCAATAAGATTACTCTTCTTATTTAAGAAAAAACTTCTCAGTACCTTGCCTGTATTGTATACACACACACACACACACACACACACACACACACACACACACACACCACTTTGGAGTTGCCAGCTGAACTTGCTAATACCAGTGTTAGAGTCTTGACTCAGTGAGAGAGGCAGACCAGAATTCCCAGTAGGGTTATGCTCCAGTTACTCACATAGCTGTGCATGTACACTTCATCAGCTTACTCCCAACATCTCTAGCAGAGTTTCCTGGGATCAGGTTCCATTAAACTACATATGAACACTTCTTGCTTTTAAGCAAATCTGACACATGTTAATGTGATTTCTGAAATGGTTATAGATTCATAGGGTTAAAACTGATGTGGATAAAGTTTGTACTGAGAAGTAATTCTCTTTACTACACTGTCCTCAACAGAACTAACAAAGAAACCTACTAAAAATATTGGCTAAAAAGAAAAGGTCTTGCTCATAATTTCTAAATGTGTACTTATTTATATATTTATTTTTATTTTAAAAAGTGTATGTGCATGCTTGAGGGCACGTATGTGCCCAACTTGCATGCAGGAGCCCACAGTGGTCAGAAGAAGGTATTGGATTCCCTGTAACTGAAGTTACGGATAGTTGTGAGGTGCCATGTGGGTGCTGGGAACTGGACTCTGATCTTCTGCAAGGGCAGTAAGTGCTCCTAAGCACTGAGCCATCTCTCCAGCTCCACCCCATGTGTTTTGGAAGATCTTGTTGGTCTCTAATACACTCAAATGTAAGCTTATTGAAAAAGAAAAAGATGAGATTCTCCCATTATTAGCCCTTGTGTTTACTCCTGGATTGAGGCTAACGTCATGTTCATAATACATGCTCCAGGGAGGTGATGATCATCTTCTTGAATATTTTGAAGTAAAAGCAAACTGTGTTCAAATGCTCCATAGACCAGAGGGTTGTATCACACTCAACACTGGATTTGGACACAACTTGTTAGTCTAATCAAATTTTGAAAAAGAATACACTTAAATAAAAGAGAAGAAACATGGATTAACTTTCTAGACCCACCCTGTCACATAGTATGGATATTAGGTTCTTGAGTGATGATATATTATTTCCCAATAACACCATTATTTCACAACTGATGTGCTCAAGGGGAAGGGTATGTCCAACCACTGATGTGGAGTTCTTCACAGTTGCACATGGATGCTGAAGAACTTTTACAACATTGGCAGTTTAGACTCCTCAAATTTATATGCGTTGACCCAACTTGTGTGCTATGTTGTGTGAGAGACATACATTGTACAGTAACCACTAGAGGGGCAGTGAATACTACAACCATGGCTTCTCATTCTAAAATTATTTTAGAATGTTGATTTGAATTTCAGAAACATGAGCAAAGGGTCAAGAGATAAATCAGTGGGTTAAGGTTCTTGCTGGTGCACCTGATGCCCAGAGTTCAATCCCTGGTACACACATTGTAAGGGAGAGATCTCAATGATGCAATTTTGCTCTTTCAAGTTATTCTCTGATTCTCACACATGTTCTGTGACACACATACCTCCCAACCCCAACAGATAAATTTCAAAATCTGACTTATTAAAGTGAGTAAAGCATTGGAGCTCCCTTGAATAATTTTGGTTAAAACTGTGGTATTTTAAAATAAACTATATTTTTTTTTAAATTCGTATTGATCATTCAATAAGGTGAGATAAATGTGAAGAATACGTGATTACCATTTTTACATACATTTCCTTTAACTTACATTTTAAAATAAATATTAAATTTGGTTTATGTGAATGTTGAACTGAATAATTTTCTTCTTCCACTGCTCTCTGCATCCACTGTAGTCAGTTGTATATGATCGACTTCTATGCAGCTAGCTTTTTTGGATTACACATATGAGTGAAATTATGCAACATTTGCTCATCTGTGCATAGCTTATTTCATTTAACACAATTATTTCCAGTTTCATTTATATTTTACAAATAAAAAAACTTTCATTTTTATGGACAAATAATACCCCATCAATATATGTACCATATTATATTTTTATTACCATCCATAAGCTGTATGAACACTTAAAATGATCTGCATTTCTTGGCAGTTGTGAGTAGCACTACAGGGAACACAAATGTCTAGATGTACCTTCAGTGTATTGATTTGATTTCTTTGCATGTATACTCAGTAGTGGGGTTGCTCAACATATCCTAGTTCTTTACGTTTTCTGAGTTATCTCCATACTATTTTCTAAATCAGTCATATGAGCTTTCACTCCTTCCAATGGTGTACGATGTTTGTCCCTTTACCACATCCTTGTCAGGATATTAATTTTTATTTTATCAACACCTGGTCAGACACATAGCTTGCAAACATGCCATTTAATCTCTTGTCTCTTACACATAATTGATCATTTTTTTATACACTGTAGAAGCTTTTTAGTCTTATGAAATACAGTTTGTCTATATTTTAATATGACTTCTGTGTTTTGGAGCTGCTATATATGAAATGAAACAATAACAATAGAAAACCAAACTGCCAATGCCAATGCCCTAAAGCATTTCCTTTAATTTTCCATGAAGCATTTCCTTAATTTGTTCTGGTAGTTCCATATTTTCACATTTTTATTTAAGTCTTTGCAGCACTATGGGTTTACTTTTGTAGCTGAAGAGAGATAGGGTCTTATTTTATGCTTTTGTGTGTACATACTCAATTTTTCCAGCAATGGATATGAAAATGACTGTCTTCTTTCAAGTATATATTATTGGTACATTTGTCAAATATCAGTTGACTATACCTGTAAGGGTGCGCTCATAAGTTATCTCTTTTCTTCCATTGAGGGATATGTCTGTATTTGTGCCCATACCATCTGTTGTTGTTATTGTAGATTTGTAGTCTATTTTAACATTAGGAAGCATAACATCTCCTTCTTTGTTTATTTTTTTCAAGGTAGCTTTGGCTATTTGGATCTTTTATTCTTGCCTATTTGTGATTATCTATAAATCAGGTATTTTTTCCCCCTAGCTCTTTGAAGAATGCCATTAGGATATTATTAGAGATTGACTCAAATCTATAGGTGACTTTCATTGCTATGGATTACTTAATATTATCAATTGTTTCAATTCTTTGTTTGTTTGTTTATTTGTTTTTGTTTCTCTAGACAGGGTTTCTCTGTGTAGCTTTGTGCCTTTCCTGGAACTCACTTGGTAGCCCAGGCTGGCCTCGAACTCACAGAGATCCTCCTGGCTCTGCCTCCCGAGTGCTTTTTTTTTTTTTTAGATTTATTTATTTATTATGGATACAGTGTTCTGCCTACGTGAATGCTTGCAGGCCAGAAGGGGGCACCAGATCTCATTATGGATGGTTGTGAGCCACCATGTAGTTGCTGGGAATTGAACTCAGGACCTCTGGAAGAACAGCCAATGCTCTTAACCGCTGAGCCATCTCTCCAGCCCCAAACTTTTTTTTTCTGCTTGATCGATATTGATCGATCGATCAGTCACTGATTCGTTCGATCATGGCGTCATCCATCCATCGGATGCACTCGGGGGAACCGAACCCGCCACCTCTGCCACCTCAGGCCGGGCGCCTAACCTCTGAGCCACCTCTGCGGCTCGCTAATAGTTTTTTGTTTGTTTGTTTGTTTTTGTTTATTCAAGACAGGGTTTCTCTGTGTAGCTTTGCGCCTTTCCTGGAACTCACTTGGTAGCCCAGGCGGGCCTCGAACTCACAGAGATCCGCCTGCCTCTGCCTCCCGAGTGCTGGGATTAAAGGCTTGCGCCACCACCGCCCGGCTTCAATTCTTAAACACAAAATGTCTTTCCACTTTGTTACTGCCTCTTTACTTTCTTTCATCAAATGTGATTATCTTGAATGTAGAGCTGTTTTTCAACCCTTTTAGCAAGATACTTAAACAAGGATACAGTATCTTGATGAGACATATAAGAGATTTTATGGAAACTCCTAAAAAATGATGTAACAGAGTCTCCATTCTATTGAAAGAATGAGAATTTAGACAGGCTACAAACTGCAATAAAAGTAATAAATGAAACAAAAGAGTAATATTAAACAGTGAGTATATCAAGAGTGTTTGTGGACAATATGGTTTAATTAGAAAATGGCAAAATTTGTTATGATTTTGAAAAATGGTTTCTAAAACTTTACAAGAATCCCTGTATTGATCTGATTGGGCCATATCCCCTTTAAAAGCAACTTCAGTAGGAGTCCAGTTGAAGAGAGAGAAGAGGAATTCTATGAGCAACGGCATCAAGATCACGATGGGGAAACCTACAGAGAAACCAAACCAAACGAGTGGGAACTCATGAACTTTAGATCAACAGCTGTGGAGCTTGCACGGGACTGGACTAGACCCTCTGCATAAGTCAGACAGTTGGGTTGCCTGATCTGCTTAAGGGGCCATCTGGCAGTAGGATCAGAATCCATCCCTGGTGCATGAGCAGGCCTTTGAGAGCCCACTATCTGTGATGGGACACCTCCCACAGCCTTGATGCAGGGGGAGGGCCTTGGACCTGCCTCTACTAAATGTACCTCCCCATGGAAGGTCTTACCTTCTTGTAGGAGGGAATGAGGGGTGGGTTGGGAGGGTGAGGCTGGAGGGGCAGGAGGAGGGAAGAGGGGGAAATTTGATTGGTATGTAAAATGAATAAAAAAATTCTTAATAAAAATATTAAGACAATGAAAAAACTTTAGTTTATAAAGTTTTTTCAAAATATTTTTATAAATCAAAAAAGAACATCAAAATATGAAAAATAATTTACATTATATTAAAACATAGGAATATAAGAAGGTAAATGTTACATGTATTTGAAGAAGTTCCAAATAAATACTGTATCTATAAATACAGAAATAAATTTCTTATTAATATTAATAAAATGCATAACATTACTCTAAGAAAAACATAATAATATATACAATATATTGTTATACTATATAATTTTAGTACATACAATTAAATAACATGTAGTTTTCCACTTCCCTTATAACATTTCAGCAATGAAGTGCTTTAAAGCAAATATAAAAGACTCCCTATGGGTCTGCCTTAGGGGTCAGTTCAAGGTGACTCTGAGACCAGTGAGTGTGCTACCTGTTTTTGTAAATAAAGTTTTATTGCAACACAGCTATGCCACAATGAAAGAATCGCTTGTGGCTATGTTTGCACTTCTAATGGCAGAGCTGAGTCATTGCTACAGAGACCAAAAGTCTGATAAAGCCTGAGGTATAGACAGTTGGGTATTTCATAAAGAGGGCCATTAAATGTCTAGAAAATATTTAAGATATAATTAAAATTGCTACATAAGCACCTACATTTTATATCGTAAAGGAAAATCTGCCATTTTCCTTTTGATATAATTTGATAAATGAGGATACAATGAGATCAGTACTACAAAAACTGTTACCTTTTGTTGTTATTTATTTAAGTAAATTGTTCTTTGATCAAACTTGCCTATGTACTTTAACTATATTTAAAAGTATAGTAATCTAAATCTTCATTATTTTTCCAAACATTGCTAATCTACCAATGTGAGCCATAAGAAATGCATCAGCATTGTACATTTCTTATGTCTTTGTTAGTTGAACACTTATTACAAAACCATGGTCATGTCACATTTAGAACATATATTTCTCAAAGTAGATCATAGACTAAGAGACTTTAAGCTTGATTTCTTTGTAACTTCAACATGTAGACAGTTGACGTGTAGCCTCTGCTGGACTTTTAACACAGAGCCTACAAATATTACATCTGGACTTGTCTTCACTTCCCAATGACATCTTCTCCAAAGCTTACCACTGCTGCCATTTTCTGAGACATCCATGCAAATATATGTATACAAATTAAGTTACATTTACTTTTCTAATTTCCCATCGATATAACTCTAAGAATTATAGTGACTGTCTCATCACCATCCACTGAGGGTGCCCAAAGGACTATAATAATGCTGGAGGAAGCTACAAATATTAGTGATGTACCCCAGGAGTAAATGAAAATCTCTCTCTTCTGACATTCTGCACTCTAGAGCATATGTATTTTTTGTTAAAATTGTTTTGTGTCTTAGCTTTGTTTTCATAAATTATGTAATTTTAAGGGATGATGGGTGTTTCTCTTTAGACTAACAATGTGTGTGTGTTTGTTATTCCAGATGTGAAATTGAGAGAACTGGTGGGTACTATTATTGAACATTTTTGAAAGATGTCGTGATCAGTGAGAGTACATCTAATCTATGAAGCTTAAGTCAGAGCTCCTGCATCTAGAGGGATGGCAGAGAAGCACTTGCCCAGCTCTGTCTATAGTACACCCCCCCTAGTGGGGGAAAAGGAAAGGATGATATGGTACCTAATGAAAACTTCTTGACCTTCAGAATAAGATGT
Organism: Peromyscus nudipes; assembly: GCA_902168325.1. NCBI lineage: Eukaryota > Metazoa > Chordata > Mammalia > Rodentia > Cricetidae > Peromyscus > Peromyscus nudipes. The sequence goes on along the minus strand of CABHPH010107178.1, from coordinate 2,528 downwards.
AGGGTAGAGACCAGTCCTTCATTTCTTCCAAAACATATAAATTTGTCACTTCTTCGTATCAGAGATTCTTTTTAGTTTCCACCAGGAGAGATTTAATAGTATATTGAAATTGCAACAGGACAAAATTGGACATAGCATGTGGGACAGCTGACATCTGGATCACATATTTTATATGCTTGTATTTGTTCTGAAATCTGCAAATTTTAGACCACAAGAGAAAAAGTCTTATTCTTCCCAGAATAGCTTGTTCTAGAAAGGTACTTTGGATGCAAGATTGTTGCCACTAATTATTTACAAATCTTGGATGTACCAGCATCTATATTCTACAAGGAGGGAAGCTGACTATCCATGCATGCTGAAGACATAATGAAGAACTCTGCAGTTTTAGATGATATGCTACTCAAGTACTTTCTCTTGAGTCAGAGATGTCATCCATTTTCTAGCTTAGTGCAGTGCTGAGGTGAGAATCAACATTGTGATAGGCAAGTGTCCCTAAGCATCTAATTCTCAGGAAGTGACTTACATGCTGAAAAGATGCTCACTCATTTTACAATTCCTACCCCTTTCCAATATACTAATAAGTACCACTTTGGAAGAATCACACACAATTCGCTTTAGTCTTCACAATGAATTGAAACTGAGGCATTATGGACTCCTTGCAAGGATTCCTCATTTTTGAATTGGATGCTCTCAGAGTTTAAATGGCACTTCTTGAAAAGATTCATACCTTTTTTCAAAAAAGACCAATTTCAGACTTGTAAAGAAAATATGGAAAAATTAATACCTCTGAAAGAAATCTTGAAATGCAGGGTAGGTTTATAAAAACAGATCGTGTAGCACAATCTTACTTCTAGTCCACTAACCTTTTCTCTGTATCTGGGATTGTTTCTGATAAAACACTTCACTGATGGAAATGTAAACATCCAAGGTAAAATAGATTTTTTTAAATGATCATTTGGGACAGATTTCCTATAAAAAATGGGGTTTACTAAATTTTCAGGCATAGAAATTTCTATTACATGTGAATTTTTTATAAACCATAATTCAGAATAGAGGTTCCATGGGCCTAAAGGGAATATAATGTGTCAGATCATATTAAATGAGTGAGAGATAATAATGGTAATAATAATAGCTGAAATTTATCCTTAGTTTTCCCTTCTGAAGAGCTCAAAGTATTTTATATACTAAGAGATTTATTCTTCACCCTGTAAGAAAGAGTATTTTCAGGAGAAGGCTGACCCATCAGGAAGCCATGGGGAAATAGTTTCATTATCCTTTGGTGCTAACCTGTGTAGGAAGGATATTTTTCTTTAGGGTTTGCAATGAAGTGAAACATGTGTAGTCATTCTGAGCATATAGCTGTAGGGTCCCTGGAGACCTGTTTCAGGGTCTGTGAAGGACTTAGGTAAAAACCCTGCAAATATGAAAATCCTAAGACGTTTCTTTGTTCTTGGAGAATTCGCAAGACTTCTTTCTCTTACCCTAACAGCATGTCCACACAATGGGCTTGACTGGAGTTACAATAAACAGAGAGGATGCAGGCTAGCTATTTTCTAAAATTAATTTCATCCTGGATAAGATCCTGAAGAAAATAAATATACAGCCAAAGAATCATAGTATAATGCAGTAAAGCACAACACGTATGGTGGAGAGTAAACAAACATACCAAAGGCATCTTTTGTTCAACATCCTTTACATATTTGAGACTCAAATGAGAGTAAAAATGTGTCTTCTCTCTCTCCTTTGAGGTAATGGATAGCGGTTTTGTTGAATAGCTCCTTTTCCATTTTCACTAAACCACTGATCAGGTGTGCATGGAGTCCAGTCCATCCTGTGGAGTAGGCATGAAGGGCCTTGGGACTGACACTCTTCTCCAATTCTTCCCCTGCCTGACAAGTGCTTATAGACACACCATTCCAAAAGGGATGGATGGTATTTTTTAACCCGAGGGGGAAACATTATTAGTTATATTAATTTATTTGCTGTCATCACTTTCAACTCTGGAGGATGAAAAGAAGAACTTGTCTTTAATAAAGAGGCAGTTTGTACAAATTGAATTCTTGGGTTTTCTCTAGAATATTCCTAACATATATTTGTCTTGCTCTGTATGAACAGCTTTATGATCAGCATTCTCTCCACTACAAATAAAGTCCTATTAATTTCTAGACAATTCTTAATTTTTTTTTGGTTTTTTTTCGAGACAGGGTTTCTCTGTGTAGCTTTGCGCCTTTTCCTGGAACTCACTTGGTAGCCCAGGCTGGCCTTGAACTCACAGAGATCCGCCTGCCTCTGCCTCCCGAGTGCTGGGATTAAAGGCGTGCGCCACCAACACCCGGCGACAATTCTTAATTTTTAAGCATTTGTCATAGTAATGCACTAATATCTGATGTCATACTAATGTCTGACAGACATGACCTTACATGTAACCATAGACCCAAGTTTTGCCCTTTAGGCTCAAAAGCATTGAATGATACCCTCCTGTGACACTTGTTTTCATGTGTACTAGCAGCAGACTCATCCCTCTTTTT
>CABHPH010107174.1:14526-32069 GCA_902168325.1 Peromyscus nudipes | reverse complement strand
ATGGATCCCCTAAACCCTACCCCAGCATTGGTCCTGCTTTAATTAAATGGTTTTTATAGTGATTCCAGGATATGTAATCACAGCTAAAGGTCTGAAGCTAGGCCCTCCAATGAGACAGACCATGCAGGATTTGTCCCCTAAATATCACAAAATCAGAAATCATAATATATAAGCAAAAGGCCTGTAGGGTAAGAAAAAATATAAAAGGTTAAAAAGAAAAATCCCAGACAAAGCATTACATATCAAAACAAACAAGGCTCAAAAATTACCACTGAGTTTGTTCAGTGTTGGCCTCTAACTGCTAAGCATGAGGCCTATGCTTATGGGTGGTTTATATACCCAACAAGACACCACTGAGGAAAACTATTTTTTGTTGTTGTTGTTTGTAAGTAGTTATCAATTGGAGAGAGCTTCTGGGTAATGGATTAAGGTTTCTGTCTACTTCTTTAAGTACTGGGACCCCACTTAGCACATACCTGTACAAACGCTTTGCATATGGCTACAGTCTTTGAGTTTATATGTGCATTGGTCCTGGTGTATTTAAAAAGCCTTATTTCCTTGGTGTTCCTTAACACACTGGCTCTTCTGATCTTTCTACTTCCTTATTCTCAGGGTTTCCTGAGTTGTGTTGCAAGAGGATTGATACAGACATCCTATTTAGCACCAAATGTTCTAAGGTTTCTCATTCTCTACCCACTTGTTCAGCTGTAGATCATGATATTTATTCCCATTACTGCATAAGGAAGTTTTTGCTGATGAAGGCAGAGCATGACACTGATCTGTGACTATAACCAAATATCCTTAGGAGTCATTTCGTCATGTTGTTGCTATAAGATTTTAACAGAACAGTACTATTTGGCTTTTCAAGGTTCCTGGCCTATATAGACTCAGGGTCTTGGCCACATGAGCAGTGTTGAGGATGGATTCAGTTTCATGGAGTGGGCACTAAAGGGATTCAGATATTGGTTGATTAATCCCACAGCTTTGTTCCTCTACTGCAGTAGCACATCTTGTATGCAGGTTACCATTGTATATCAAAGGATTTGTAGCAGGCTGGTTGTTTACCTTTCTTCTTTGGTAGCATGTTCCACCTTTTCTGTATCCATTCAACTATTGATGGACATCTAGGCTGCCTCCAACTTTTGCCTATCATGAACAGGGTAGCAATGAACATGGTTGAGCTACTGTCTCAGTAGTAGGATTTAAAAGTCCTTTGGGTACATGCCCAAGAATGGTATAGCCGGATGTTCAGGTAGATCAATTCACAGCTTCCTGAGGAATTGCAACACTCATTTCCGTAGTTTGCCATCTGTGGAAAGTTTTCCATCTTTGCCAGCATGACTTGTGATTTGTTTCATTGATTTGGGCCATTCTGACTGGTGCAAGATGACATCTCAAGGTAGTTCTGATTTGCATTTCCCTGATGGCTAAGGATGTTGAACATTTAAGTTCTCAGTCATTTGTGTTTTATATCTATAACTTATATTTAATTGTGGTATTTGTTTTTTACCATCCAGTATTTTTTTAGTTCTTTGTATATTTTAGATATTAGACATCTATCAGATATGGAATTGGTTAAAAAAAAAACTTTTCCCATTGTTCAGCATGAAACATTACCTAAACAATGGTGTTCTTTGTCATACAGAAGCTGTTCAAAACACAATTCCTCACAGAACTTGAAAGGAATTTTTCAGCTTCATATGGAAATACAAAAACTATCCTTAATAATAAAAGAACTGTTGGAAATATACCACCCCTGACCTAAAACTTTACTACATACCTATAGTAATAAAATCAGCACAGTATTAGTGTAAAAATACACATGATAACCAATGGAATAGATTTGAAGTCCCAGACACAAATCCACACATCTATGGACACCTGATTTCTGATAATGAGGCCAGAAATAGATACAAGAAAAGACATCTTCAACAATTGTTCCTGGTTAAACAGGATGGCTACATTTAGAAGAATCCAAATTGGTCCATAGTTTTCACCCTGAAAAAAAACCTCAACTACAAATAGATCACAGACATCACAGAAAATATGATACAATGAACTTGATAGAAGAGAAAGTGAGAAACAGTCTAGAACTCACGTGCACAGAAAGCCTTTTTTAATATACAATGATAGCACTAGAAGCAATTAATTAATGGGACTACATGAAAATTATTGATGATTTTACAGCATTTCCTAGCCATTTTTCTTCTTTTGAGAACTTTCTGTTTAGGCTACAAAGCCATTTTTGAATGGCTCATTTGCTTTTTGATTTCATGTTTTTTGAGTATTTATATATTTTGGATATTAATATTCTGTCATATATAAAACTTGTCAAGATTCTCTACCATTCTGGGTTCTCTACATCTGGTTGATTCTTGCTTTAGCTGTGCAGAAGCCTTTTAGATTTATACAGTCCTACTCATGCTTAGTTCTTGGGCAAATGGAGTCCTACTCATATAGTCCTTTCCTACACCTACATCATGTAGGTTACTACCTATGTTTTTCTCTAGGATTTTAAATGTTTCAAGTTTCACATTTAGGTCTTTGGTCCATTTGGATTAGGTTTTGTACAAGGTAATAGATATGGATCTATTGTTTGTATTCTCTATGTGAATATCAAAATTTCCCCTGTACCATTTGTTGAATATTTTTTCTCCAGTTTGTTTTTGCCAACTTCATTAAATCTTAAATGGCTGAAGTTATGGGTATTGTACTCATGCATGGGATTTCAATTTTGTTCCATTAGTCTACATTATTATTTGTGCTATTACCATATTATTTTTATTACTATGGCTGTGTAACATGTCCTTAAGTCTGGAATTATATTTCCTATGACATTGTTATTTTTGCACATGATTGATTCGGCTGTCTGTGGTCATTGTAGTTCCACATGAATTTAGGATAGGGTATTTTTTTTCTATTTCTATGAAGAATGAGAGGAAATTTTTATTGAGATTGCATTGAATCTATAAATAACTTTTGATAAATGATCATGTTCACAGTGTTCATTATGTGATTTTTTTTTTGGAAACTGAGTCAGAAAATAAGACTTAAGGGGTGTGCCATTGTTTAGTTTGGGGAAAGTTTTCTTTTATGATCTTGTTGAAGATCAGGTCTATGTTGTTGACTTGAGATTCCTTTCTATCATTTATGGCTATAATTGAAAGGTTTATTTTTCATGGTACCCAACATTTCCTGAGAATTGCTTTCCAGTGTTTTTAAAATATTCCATATTCCTTGCTTGTCTTGTCTAGATCCTTTATCTTCAAGTCCTGAAGTTTTCTCTTCTGCTTATATCATTATACTTGTAAGGCTTTCCTTTGAATTTTCTAGTTGAATGATTGTATTTTTCAATTCCATATTTGTTTTAGCTTGAATTCTCTTCAGTGCTTGTATCTCATTATTGAAATCCATTCTCAAGTTCTGAGTTGTCTTCATCATTTCCAAAAGCCTTATATTTGAGTTTTCTTGGCATCACTCAGGCATTTATTCTCAAGTTCCTTCTCCTTAATTTCACTGAGCTATTTGTGTCTTCTTTAAACTCCTTGGTTTTGTGTCTGCTTTCAACTTCTTGAATTCTTTGCTGGAGTTTAGGATTTTTCTTTTAAATTCTGTGTTCTGGGTTTATTTATATAATTCTCATAGGTAAATATTTCTATAGTTCTGGGAAGCTTTGAAGAGAAGATAGTGGCTTGATCGTCCATGTTGTTGGTATTTTTTCAATGAGATATGGACATATGGATTTATTTTATTAGGTCTTAGTATGATATGGACAAAACACATAGGGGTAGAAAAGAGTATGTATGGTTGGGCTGTGTCTTGAGTTTAGAATTTTTTTCAGGGGGTGGTATAAAGTCAGGTGGACAGAGAGGGCTGTATATGTACATAATGTATGCTTTTTGGTTCAAGCATGAAATTTAGGGGTAAATCTGGATGGGTGGAGATTTTGGATAGTCTATGGGGAGGACTTATCAGTTGAGGCATAGGTAGGAATATTTCTGCAAAAAGCCTAGAGATCTTTGGAGGTGCAGGCAATAGAGCTCAAACTAGGCCATGCATTGGATTCAGACTTGGAATGTATCTGGTGGCTTGAGGAGAAGGCATACAAACAGAGGTCAGGGAGACTCATCAGAATATACCCTGGGTAATGAGGTTAGAGGTCTTTCTGTATGGAGAGGAAAGAAACAGCACAGAAGGAACGTGTGGGGAGTGGCCCATAGACTAGGTCCTTTTGGAAGTCTAGAGGTTGGTTGCAGCACAGTCAGGCTTGGTTGGTACCTAAGCTGAGGCACTAAATGTTGGCCCTGTGTAATATCCCGTGGGTTATAGAGATGTGGCTGGGAAGATTAGGGACACTAAAAATGTAGAGTCTGGAGAAAGAGGTGAGAAGTTGGGATAGCATATATAGTAGGTTTTTAGAATTGAAATTTACTTTATCACCTGCTACAGGATCCTTAGGACCTCAAACCCGCATCTGTAAAGTGTTCCCTTGCCTCCTCTTAGTGGGTAGTAAGGACAAGCAGGTGACCCTCGGTTACATCCCTCCTACAAATTTCACGCAGACATTTTTTAGAGAGGTTCATAGCTCTAACAGAATTAAGGGAGGATCATAGATATAAAGAGGAGAAATTGAGTAAAATAATTTATATGAGTTGTATATTTTTATATATTCAATTCTTCAGTTCTTATTCTAAAGCTGAAGGTGTTCTTTATTCAATAATGCAACAAAAATACTGTATAGCTTTGTAAAATTTCATATTATATCAACATCCTTTACATTGATATGAACTTAATTGTCTGTTAGGTGAACATCTGTTACTCAGCTTTTGAGGTTTAATTACTTAGTTGATTCTGGATTGCAAAGTAGTTACAATAAAGGTACCATACAATTAAAAAGGAATTTGGAATAAGTCATTTTTTTAAGCAACTAATGGGGTAGACAAGAGTACCTTCCTTGCTTTGCATTCTAGGAACTTTAAGCATCAGAGAGAGAGAGAGAGAGAGAGAGAGAGAGAGAGAGAGAGAGAGAGAGTTGAAGTTGTGAAGTCATTCTGATTATGACTTAAGCTCTGCCTTCCAGCTCTGGTGGTTTCCTCAAACACTTGCTTACTAAAGCAGAAAACATGTTATTCCCTGTTTGAAATTTCAGTTTTGGACATTGTAGAAATTTGTTTTAAAATTATAGCTTTCAGAAGTCTTTGAAAGAGGCATGAATCAGAATTCCCTTACAAATAATTTATTTTCTAAACTTAATAATCTTACTCCAGTTTAAGTACTAATTATTAAAAGCCTTAAGTTGTTATACATGTTTGCTATTTTCATAATCATTTTTATAACATTTTAAAAAGTCAGTGTCCCTTTTATTTTCTTATTTATTTAGTATGTGTTGTGTATGCACATGTACATCTTTATTCGTGTGCATATGTACATATGCAAATGTGTTTGTGTTTAGTTTTGCTTTGTGTGTAGGCCAGTAGTGTCAGATGTATTTCTCAATCACTTTCCACATTTTTGAGATAGTTTTCCCACAGAATCTGACCTCAATATACTCTGCTAAGCTGGAGGCCAGGGCCAACCCTTCTATTCCCTTATCTCTGCCCTCCACACTGGGTTAGGAGCTTGATAAGTGACTTTTCCTTTAGTGATTGTGAGTTGAGATCAAGTCCTCATGCTTGCACAGGAAGCACTTTGAGCATTGAGTGTAGACGAATTTCTAAATAGTCTTATTAAATAAAAAAAGACAAAGCCTTTTTCCAATCATGGTCTCAATATCTCTTGCTCATATAATCCCTCCTCTCTCTCTCTCTTTTCTGCCAATTGGACTCCTGGAGCTCCACCTGGGGCCTGGCTGTGGATCTCTGTATCTGCTTCCCAAACTAGTGGAAACACATGAACCAATAGCTGAGGAGCCCCCATGGAACTGGATCAGGCCCTCTGGATAAGTGAGACAGTCGATTAGCTTGAACTGTTTGGGAAGTCCCCAGGCAGTGGGACCAGGACCTGTCCTCAGTGCATGAGCTGGCTTTTTGGAAGCTAGGAAGCTGGGACGCTTTGCTTAGCCTAGGTGAAGGGAGGAGGGAACTGGACCTGCCTGGACTGAATCTACTTGGCTTAGCTGAATCCCCAGGGGAGTCCTTGCCATGTGGGAGGTGGGAATGGGGGGTGTATTGGGGGGATGGGGAGGGGTGGGAAGAAGGAAGACAGGGAAATCTGTGGCTGATATGTAAAATTAAATTAATTATAAAAAAAAGACGGGGCCAAATATAGGGGTGAAAGCCTTAGAGAGATCAGGGAAATAAGGAAAGCCACCAGCTGACCTTACCTTACCAACTCTACAGCTTCCAAAAGCAAGCTACTTCCTGTCTTACCCACACCTTTATTGCCTTTCTAGGGCTATCTTAGCCCAGCTACCTCACTTCCTTGTAACTGTCTGTCTGTACAGACCTCCAGGTCTCTGTGGTTGGTACTGGGATTAAAGGCATGTGTCACCATGCTTGGCTCTCTTCCCTAGTATGGCCTTGAACATACAGAGACCCTGCCTGATAAGTGATCAGATTAAGGGCCTGTGCTGCCTGACTTCTTGTTTACTTAAAATGGCTGGCCTTTTCCCCTGATCTCCAGGTAAGCTTTATTAAAGCACAAATAAAATATCACCACATTTCAGCACAAATAAAATATAACCACAATTATCGTCTGAAAAAATTTTCTTATTTTAATAATGTAATTTTATTATATATAGTTAATTAACCTGAAGTCTAACTAATCTGCAGGAAAAAACAAAAAGGAGACAGTCAACGTTTGGTGGCTAGAGAGATGAGAGCAGAGTGGATGGACATGGAGGGGCTGATGGCTAAAATGATCAAAACACATTCTCAAGGAATTAATAAAATATTATTATAAATAAATAAATATGGGGGAAAGCCTGACATTTTGGGACATAGGTGAATCTATAGGGCATTATGCTAAATAAAAATAACATCAGATGAGAGAGATCACATATACTCTCTTATTTATATAATCAAATAATATTAAAGCTGTAGAAATAATTGTAATGATTATCAGAGTCTGGTAGGGAGCTGAGAGTGAGCAGGAAGGAGATGGGTTTAGAGTTTCTAACAGACAGGGGTGACAATTTTTTGAGGTGTAACATAGAAGAACAGGGTGAAAGTGATCAATAATAATGTGTTATACACTCAATAAAAATTGTGATATACTTCAAAAAATAAAATTCTAGAACAGAGTGTTTGTTCTGACTGTTTTAGCAAAGTCATCTCCACCCTTTCAAATGAGTATTTTGAAATGCCATTCTTAACACTTCCTTTTGTAAGTCTTAAAATTATAACTGGGCCCACACAAATAAGTAGGAAGTGCTAATGGGTTCTTTTCACTCTGTTCTATTGCAGAATATCTATTGGAAAAGAACCAGTGTGCATATTCTCAAAGGCCTAGTGGTTTCTGAATTCTGGAATTGTAAATAAAGGTTCGATACTAACCCCTATAAAATGTAATATTCTGCAGACTAAATGTAAAAGAGTTCCACGATTTAAAAAAAATAAAAGTTTTTTTTTTATTACACATAGATAAAAGTAACTTTTGTCTAGGTCTACTGTGAGAGGGTTTCTGACATGGATAAATGTTTGAGGACATAAGATCCATCAAACATTCATGATATAACCAAAACTAATCTGTGTGCCTATTAACTTTCACTGAGGATACTATAAAGATACAACATGAACAATAATAGCTTTAAATAGTTTTGCGATGAACTATACCATATGTTTCTCTCTGGACTTCTCAGAATTCTAATCATCCAAAAGCTTAAACAGCTGCTGCCATTTTGCAGATAATTGCTTATAAGACGTGCTTTGTCCTTCCCTGTGTTGATTTCTCCTTCTGTCTAAGTCCACTGGGGCGCTTATCACATTCCTCATCCTGAATGTGTCTGCTGTATTTCCAAGTCCACCTTGCAAGCTAACTACTTTTCTCTAAGAAAAAAATTGTATATTCCAGGTGTGCATCTTTCCAAGGTAATGTGAAGACTGATGATAAAGATTTAGCCTTTTGCTTACTCTGTATTCTCAACAAACATTTAGATTTAGTCTAACCTTTGAAAATGTAGCATGCTTCCCTTCTCTGAATGATGGATTGTGATTTCTTTCCAGAGCTGCTTACATGAGACAAACAGATGAGAATGAATAAAGCCACAGCAAAGTCCCATCCTTTCTTTCTTATTCTCTGCCAAATGAATTTAAAGAACATCTCTAAATCTGATTTTTTCTCTGCTGGAATATTAATTTCAGGCAATAGATATAGTTTTATAACTATGGTTAAAGCCTGCAATCTAGCTGTTCTAACAAAATAGGCTGAGCTCCCTATCCCCAGAAGGTCAATCAAAAATACAAGTAACAGTGAAAACTAAAAATATTTACTCAAATATGGACACATATTTCTTTATGGAGAAAAGGAGGATACTGACATAATTTTTCAGTTTATATAGAGGGAGAATTAAAGTATAAAGAGAAAAAGTCTGCATAATTAAAACATCTTGGTCAAGGTAGGATCTGATTAGTCATTGTCTCTGTTCTGGCTCTGCAAGGCGCACTGAAGTCTTATGGATAGTATCACTTGAGGGATCAAGCTGGCTTTTAGGAGATGCTTGCTTCTATCTTTCCCATACAGACTCACCATTATGGATAAATGGTCCCCATCTGGGAAGAGTGAGCTGTCATGTAAGATTGTGCTGTTTTGGGAATCCATGCTAACCTAACCACAGGCTTAAGAGAAGGATTAATTTTTGTGTCTTCAGCCCTGTAGGGGGATGAGATAGGTCAGACAAGCATTCCATGTGCGATTATCATGCCTTTGTGCAGAAGTGAGCAAATAAACCAGTATGATAGATGACAAAAACAGAATGAAGGGCTTTTTTTCCTGTTTTTAGCTTCCCTGTTCAAACATATCTAAGTTTTCTACCAAAACTAGCTTCTAAGTACCTTTTTTCAGTTTGATTGTGTGATGAAATGAATACAACACTTAGGAATAAATAGAGCTGTTTTTCTTAAATATTACTCAAAAGCAAGAGGTTTTTGTTGTATTTAAGGTGAGTGTATAAAATGCTATGAAACATTTCTCTGTTTCATGTTGTTCTTGTTTGAGAAAAGATCTCACATGGCTTAGGTTGGTCTCTAACCTGTTAATTAGCTGAGCATGACCGAGTTCCTTGATCCTCTTGCCCCAGTTCTCGAATGCCGGATTTACTGTTCTGAAGAGACACAATTAGCTCAGCTCTAATACGTAAATCTAGAAAAGTTTTATTTCGAACCTCTATAGTTTTATAAAGATGGTGTCTGTAAAATAAAATAATGTGAATCATTGTGGCAGGGTCCTTTGGTGGAGGGAGTAGGCACAGAGTCAATGGCACAGACTCTGGGAGGATGTTGAAACAAGTTCAGTTTATTCAGGAAGAGGCAAGCCTTATGTACCCTCCACCCCACCCTGGGGGAAGGTCTGATGAATGTGCATCAGCTGGTGTGACATGGCTGCCTCTCCTTGGTCCAGGTCATCTCAGATCATCTCTCAGCTGCTGTTGCTAAGGCCCTTAGGCACAACCAGGTTCCCTCTCAGGAAGTATCTTATTACTGGTTTGAGCAGGTGGCCCTCAAGCCTGCTAGGGCTGAGTCATCCCCCAAACATTGCATTCCTTATGGATATTATTAGAACCTTAAATATATTGATAACTAAATACCTATGTAAAAAAATATTCATTTTCCTTTAAGACAAAACCAGTCCAAAGGCAGGTCTACCTGGTGTGATTCCATAATTTCATAGGATATATTAGAATATGAAATTAAAGTAAAATATTGGCAGCAGAAGCATCTCTCTCCACACCCCCTTTTCTAAAAACAGCCATGTAACATGGAGCCTGGAGTGCTCTCTTTATTATACATTATTCCCAAGCTCTGTTGGAAAAGGACTCCAACTATGAGATTAGTTCTGAAAAAAAAAACCTGAGATAAATTTTGTTGTACAATGGATCATTCCAAGATAATTAAGCTAAGTAGTATGAATCAGAATCCAGGAAAGACACAAAGAACAATCAATTTGAAAACTTACAGACTAATCCTCCTTAAATTGGGTAGTCTAGTTAACAAGTTTTGATTTTTATTACTTTTGTTTATTTTTATTCATCAAACAAGTGTTACTGCACTTTGGTATCACAGACTGTACCCCAAGGGAGATTCCAGCTACTTACTCCTCATAAGCCAATTAAATGAATCAAAGTAATAGTGAAAATAGATAATGAAGTATCATTCAATGGGGCAACATTGGGAAAAGGGGAAAAGGAAGCCATTGAAACTTACATGTCTGTCTTGAACACACTGAAGTAAGAGGTTATATTATTATGAAATGATAATTCACATTCACACTTATTATGGAAGCTTATTTTTAAAAGGAACTGGAAATTTTTGTAAATTTCCTTGCTCTATCTGTTAATTGGTGTGCTTCAGGAATTATTACTCTTTGTAAGGAATTCTCTTGATTAGGTTAATTGAGTTGTAATGATTCATCCATTGTAGGTTGCCAGGCTGGGCTGCAAGACTGAATCTGAAGGATAATCTGACCTGAGAGCTAGTATTCAGTTCTCACAATAGATGTAATGTGACCAAATACATCAAAGTCCTGCTATATAGTGTTATATCTTCCTTTCCATGATGGACTGTACCCTCAAACTATGGGCCAAAATAATCTCTTTACTTCTGCAATTCTCTTTTGTCAGAATATTTTTCCAGTTAACAGGAACAGTAACTAAGACAAAAGATTGATATTGAGAGGGTAATTGTTACTGAGATAAACATGACCACAGGAATATTTACTTTTAGAACTATTCTGTTGCTAGAATGAGGAAGAGTTCAATACTTTTGGATGATAAAAGTCATGACATGCTAGGAGTAGTGGTTTATGGAGTATTCTTGTGGGAACTTGGAAGGTAAGATGTGCAGATAGTTGTGGTGTGGGTAACAGCATTTTATTGAGGAATAAAGACTCTACCAGGAACTATGCAAGGGACCATTTTGATGAAGAATCTGGTTTTGTTCTGCCAATGTGATGAGGATGCAAGGGACTTTTTATTTAATGTGCTCAGTGGGTGCTATTTCATGCCAGGTTATACTGAGAAAGATATAATTGTTTAAAAAAAATCAACACCAGGACCACTGAACAGGAACCTCCTAGGGACACTGAGGCAATGCTAAAAATCACATCCATTTAAGGTTCCAACTTGTAAAGATCCAACTTTGACAACAGCCTTAAATGAAGGTGCATTCTGCTCCTCCATAGCAAATGCCAATGAAGTTATTTCTAGAAGAACAGCAACCAGTAGCTCATGTATCTGTGGCCGGTCTAAGGCTGGCAGAAAAATTTGGAAGGGTACTGGATTTTCTGGCATGAAAGGTGCATGACTGAGAAGGTCCTGGAGTCCTGCTGCATGGTTTCAGAGAGCAGATGAGACCAGGCAAGGTAGGGCTTGATTGGGACCTCTTTGCAGAAGATGCTGTATGATGCTGTAGAGGTGATGCTTAAGTTTCAATAGGGACCCCAGGAAAGGAGAAGGACAAGGAAGGACAATGATATAACAGCCAAAGGAAATCTACAGGTATGTAGGGCAGCCAATCCAAGTGAGAGATTGTGCATGCTGAAGATGACAACACAGTGGAATTGGGGCTATCTAGCCTAGCTAATGTCATCCTAAGTGTCAAATGCTCGTCGTAGTGTGTGCCCTGATGGATTGTAGTCTTGACTTGGCCAGCCATTTCTAGTTGTGCTCTCATAACTCAGTTTTGGAATGGGAATATTCATTCTGTGCCATAGTTTATTGGAAGTATCTAGCTTGGTTTTTGTTTTACAGAAGCTCCAAGCTGCCTTGACTCACAGATGAGACATAGATTTTTAAGCTGTTAGAATTGTTAAAGACTACAAGGACTTCTGAAGTTGAACTTATTTGTATGTTACTAGTGAAAGATGTTTATATTTTTCAGAATACTGTACTACTGCTTATGTTGTTTTCCTCAGCATGGCAGACCTGACCTTCATGTAGTAGGCTTGACTGAAGTTTAGACAACTTCCTGACTGTAGATTTCATCCAGTCTTCTTTCTTTGGGAACCTTTTTTGCTATACTTTCCTGGACCCTTTAGAGATGTAAGTCATCTCCTAAATTCCTGGAATTTTTAGAACCTAGGAATGTGTTTCTTATGCCCCTAAAACTATATGTCTGAAAGAGAATCAGCCAGAAAATTAGAGCTGTCTCCTAGACTTTGTGGGCATAGAGAATCTTTAGATAAGTACCAATTAAGAAATATGGATGTTCTGATGACTTGGCCAGACACCTCCTTACTATCCCTCAGATGTTTTTACAACCTCCTCCCACTTCTTGAAGCTTGCTCTCATTAATTCACAATAGAATATCCACAACCTCACAGCATGACCTGTAAAATGTCAGACAGAAGAGAAAAACAGTCAAGGTGAAGAAAAGCTAGTGAATTATTAAAGTATCTCAAATGCTATGTTTGCAAACTTTAGCTGCTTTTTTCCATTGTAGCACCAAGATTTTAGCTAAAAGAAACAGAGTGAGTAAAGCTCGTGCCATTACTCATGATTAAAGGAAGAAACTGTAGTAACACAAACAATGTGCTAAGGAATTATTGCTTCTTAAGTTAGAAGCTGAGCCTACCAGTGCCTTAGCTCTTAGAGAACAGAGATGGCACATAACTCCAAAAATGATGCATATGAAAATCTAAAAAGGAAATGTATGCATAAAGAATGATGAGGAAAGAGTTAAAAAAAAAGTAAAATTACAAAAACTCAATGCCTACATAGAAAAAATATACAGCTGCTTAAAGGCAGAGACAGAGAAATTTATACAGAAGCTTGACTGTTCAAATGTTCATGATTAAGAATGTGTGTGTGTGTGTGTGTGTGTGTGTGTGTGTGTGTGTTTTATTTAGAGTTTTATTTAAACCCAGAAAGGGAGACATTCTCAATCTGTCTTTACCTTGACCTTACAAGTGTTACAGCTTACAGCATAGATGAAAAAAAAAAGCCAGGAATCATACATATATAGATTTTGCTTATAATCCACCATGGCAAACACTGTACAATGGTTTCTTCCTCTGGCGCAAGCACCAGGGTTTAGGGACTGGCCATTAGATTTCTTTCTTTCTTTCTTTTTTATTTAGGATTTTTTATTATTAATTTTACTCACCAACCATAGATCCCTCCTTATCCCTCCTCCTGGTTCCCCCAGCCTTCTCCCCACCCCTCATGACCCATCCTCATCCCCTCCTACAAAATGGTAAGGCCTCCTATGGGGATTCTGCCAAGCCTGGTACAATCAGTTGAGGCAAGACCAAGACCCCCCCCACACACACACATATACACACACACATGCATCACCAGCTGAGCAAGGCATCCCACCATAGGTAATGGGCTCCAGAAAGCCAGCTCATGCACCAGGGATGGATCCCATTTGATTTCTATCTATAGTATTTCCTACAGGGATTCTAATTCCCAGGCCCTTGACCAAATGATAACTTCTCTTCCTCTATCACATATTCTGCAGTCTCTTTCCACCTTCAGGTGTTTCATCTCTTATATTCTTCTATTATTGTTATTAAATATATCTTGGTGACTTGATTTGTTTTGAATATTTTTGGAGTATTTTAAAGCATATTTCTTTGTGTTGTGAACCAAACTCCATGTTTCTATTTCAGTATCTCTGTTTCTAATAGCATACCTTTGATATTAGTAAATTAGGAAGAGTTCCATGCAACTAATCTCCACAAACAAACTTTTAAAATGATCATCCTCTATAAATATTCTGTATTTTGACTCAAAATTTTTTTAAGTAGAACAATCAAAGTTATTACAATGACATTTAACGCTATAACTAACTTTGTGAACAAGAGCCCCTATAGTTTGCAGTGAACTGAGTCTTTCTGCACTCAACAGTTTTTGTCTCTGATTTCTTTGGCAAGTAACCATCCTTATGTTTCTTATCACCAGAATCTCTTCTTTTAAAAGGTATGGCTGCACAGCTGGCCTTTCCCCCTATTCACAAAGTAAGAGTTACTGCCAACTGAATATTATACAGCATGGTCACTCATTTTAATTTTATTAAATTAAAGGTTGTTGTAAAGGAAAAAAAATAAGATGACCAACACAGTTGAGCTATTAATTGTACTCATTATTATTTGTAATTAAAATGAACCTTTCCTTTGTACCTGAAAATATTAAAAATTTATTACAACTGTTGTTATTCAAAATGTACAAAGTAATATTAAATATGATATGTAAGACCATCCGCCGGGCGGTGGTGGCACATGCCTTTAATCCCAGCACTTGGGAGGCACAGCCAGGCGGATCTCTGTGAGTTCGAGGCCAGCCTGGTCTATAGAGTGAGATCCAGGACAGGCACCAAAACTACACAGAGAAACCCTGTCTCAAAAAAACCAAAAAAAAAGAACATCTAATTTACAAATATATATCAAATTATGAAAAGAATTTTAGAAGTGTTCATATATTTCAAATTAATATGAATTATCTCAAAAATATGATTATAACCTACTTTAGTACAAAAAAATTTAATAAAAAATACTTCATATTAGAATAAATACTTTATAATTTTCAGGATGAATTTTATGAAATGGCTTAAAATGAATGACACTTTCCTCATGTTATGTTAATTTGTCAATAGTCTGTTAAACAAATGAATCCTTATAACTTTTATGATAGGCAAAAAAACTGATACACTTCAAAACTGCATCCAAATTTAGACTATTTTTACAAAATCTTAACTTCTTAAGAATTTCTTAACCTGAGAACTGTATTTACATAAACAAGTCCTATTTAAATATGTTTTATGTGTGAAGAATGACAGTCATCTTTACAACACATATTTGTTCCTTATGTACATAGTTTCCATTAAATCAATTTATTAAGTGCAAATGGTACAGAATTGGTTCATCATAATTTGAGCACAAAACCTAAATATTAGCAAGAAAGTACACAGGCCTATTTTTTTTACCCATTTTTTTTGTTGCTTGATCTTATAAACAGTACTAGAATGTTGATGTATATAATTCTAGACTCAATATTTCAAAAAGAACAAACCTTTTCTTTCTCTCTCCTCTCTCTCTCTCTCTCTCTCTCTCTCTCTCTCTCTCTCTCTCTCTTTTCCTGTGTGTGTGTGTATGTGTGTGTGTACGTTTCTATAGTGTTATAGATTGAACCCAGGACCTCATATGTGTGAGGGAAATCCTCAGCCGGGGGTTCTGGCATAGCACAAAGAAAAACTTTCTTTCCTATCATATTACAATGTGTTCTTGTTATTCTTTAAAGGTATGTCATGTTGTTATTCTACAAATATACTAAAATACTTTACACAATAAATAATATAAATCCTCTAAAATCCTCTAATAAACAATTACAAGTTAATCTAGTTAAGATTTAGTTGAGAACTGGCATTTAATTGAAATACAAAGTTTAAGAAATTCTGAAAGTGGCCTGGATAGTTGGCTCAGCAATTAAGAGCACTGGCTTCTCTTCTAGAGGACCTGGGTTCATTTCCCAACACCCATTTGGTTGCTCACAATGTATCCCAACTGCAGTTCTAGGGAGTTGTCACCCTCTTCTGGCCTCTATGGGCACTCTGGATGCATACAGTTCCCAAAAAAACATGTTGGCAAAATATCCATATACCTGAAAAACATTCCAAAAAATAGTTTAGAATGCATGCCTAGTGGTATTTTAATAACAATATTTAACACTTTTAATATAAGGAACATAAAATAGTCTAAAACTTTGTCATATTACAACTTAAGATGTTTGAGTTCATGATGATTATTTATGTTTTAAGTAAGACAATGAAAATTAGCATTATACATTTTCTGCATGTGAAACTGTAGTACATTTAAAAGTCGTCTAGAATCTGATCATTCTAACACAGAAACTACTAGGATAAATTTGCATAACCTATCACTTTTCTTGGTTGAATATATAAACAAAATATTTTAATTGAAATCAAATGTTAAAGTTATATATTACTTGAAATAGAAATTAAACCTTAAACAGTCATATAATGTCCTACATTAGGAATCCATCACCTAGTGGATTCTACTTTTTCTCTAGTATTTCATTTTTTCTGTAAGTGTACATATGTCTACCCACATATGAATTTTTAAAATGCAGGAAAGGACAAAGATAGCTACATGTGTTTTAATTACTCATATATTTTTGTAGTGTCTATGAAGAAATCAAGATGATTAACTTTAGATATTCCTATGTAAAACTCACAAAATATTAGAATATATCTACATACACATCTTCACGTGTGAAGGAAGCCTTTGTCACATTTTCACTTTATTTATTATTTTTAAAACCTTTTACCGTGTTTGTTTAAATATAATTATATAATAATGCATTCAGTACTCTTTTTCATGTTTACTATATACTTAGTACTTTTGACATTTGCCTGTTGGTGAATTTAGGTAAATCTTAGATCTTATCAATGGTATTTGTCATTATAAATAACTTTATGATGTGTTTCTTAATGTTTGTCTTCTGAATAAATGTGCTTTTATTAAAATTGCTTTGTTTATACACTTGATGTATTAACAATGTTTTATCACTTTCAAGGGACAGGAAGAGAAAAAAGAATGCATGGAGAAATTCAATGGGGAGAATGTAGCTCTTGTTTTCCACATCAAGACACTCTGCTGCCCATTGCTTCTCATTGATACCATAATCAGATATAATAGAAATAATGAAAGTCACCACCAAAGATTATAGCTATTCTTAATCAGGTTAGTCCAAATTATTTAGGCTTCTACCTCAGGTGCTTTGTGACTTCAATCTAATTGCCAGAAAATAACATTGTCAATTAAAAATAGAGTGGAAAGTGGGTTACAGCTGAAAACAGTTTCTTTGGAATCAAAGGAATAGGGCTAATGAATTAAGGCCTAATTGGAAAGTGTGGGCACATGGGTGATGTGCCTGTTTTCTGTTCATCTATAATTGAACATGTAGCATCTGAGTAGTGGAATAAATAAAATAGATGGAGAAAATTATGTTGTGATTAGCATAATTAGTAAAATTATACTTTCAACTTATTTAACTATTTTTGTCAGTGCCAGTGCTAAGCCTTCCAGTTTTAAATATGATGTGATGGGAGAAGAGTGAAGTAAATATTTATCACATTTCTACTGATGTGAAAAGAGAAAATAAATAAAACTTTTTTTTCTGCAAAGAAGATGCTAGGCTAGTATGTATGGCCTGTCAGGGAAACACTTGTGCCCTGGATTTAGGAAGCGTACCCACCCCTGCAGGGAGGTAACAAGAAGCACAAATCACCCTTAGGAATGCTGCTTGCATAACCTTAATTCCACAGGGGAATTTTCCCTTTGAGTCCACCTTTGTCTCTCTTTACCATCTGTAGTGGGTAGCCACTCCAGCTTTGGTCTGGAAGTTCCAACACCCAATGAGGCTTCCGTAA
>CABHPH010107174.1:0-14126 GCA_902168325.1 Peromyscus nudipes | reverse complement strand
GATCACGCCTACAAGGCGGGGCCAAGGGAGGGCCTGAAGACCTGAGATCGGGATGCGCGGCTCTCTCTTGTTTCCTGGACCTGGACGCGAGAGGTAGACCGAGGAAAGTTCTCCAGAGAACACCGCCGGACTGCGCTGCGTCTCTTTCAGAACCCATCATCTACCTATCCCTTCATTTGTGAGTTACGCCTTTAAATAAATCTCCTTTTAACTACGTGGAGTGGCCTTAGTAATTTCACCAATATCTGGCGCCCAACGTGGGGCACGAACCCACGACCCTGAGATTAAGAGTCTCATGCTCTACCGACTGAGCTAGCCGGGAGATATTGGTGAAATTACTAAGGCCACTCCACGTAGTTAAAAGGAGATTTATTTAAAGGCGTAACTCACAAATGAAGGGATAGGTAGATGATGGGTTCTGAAAGAGACGCAGCGCAGTCCGGCGGTGTTCTCTGGAGAACTTTCCTCGGTCTACCTCTCGCGTCCAGGTCCAGGAAACAAGAGAGAGCCGCGCATCCCGATCTCAGGTCTTCAGGCCCTCCCTTGGCCCCGCCTTGTAGGCGTGATCGTTACGGAAGCCTCATTGGGTGTTGGAACTTCCAGACCAAAGCTGGAGTGGCTACCCACTACAACCATCCTTTCATCTTCTTATATCTTTTGACCATCCTTCCCAACACTGAAATTATTAGAATGGTAGAAGTACCCAGCTTCTGAAGGGACTGTCTTTTCATGTGGGATTCTGGGATTTAACTCAGGTCCTTATGCTTGCCAGATAAGTCCTTCCCTGGCCTAGCTCTCTCTCTCTCTAAACTATGTCCTCTTTTCTAATGGAAAAGACGAACAGGCTTTCTGACTAAGATAAAACAACAAAAAGTCATTTACTTCTCTTTTCCAGTGACATACTAATTTAACATAAGAAGCAGTGTCAGGAACTGAAGTGTGTGGTTACTGTGTGCATGCTTGCTTTCCTCACTTTAGTGACCTCTCCAACATGGATCACACCCTCCCCACTTTCTAGAAAGAACACGTTGTAGCTACTCTGTAGATGAAATTCTAAATGGTCTTATTAAATAAAAAACACAGAGCCAAATACAGAGTTAAAAGCCTAAGAGATCAGAGCACTAGTGAATAGCCTTTAGCTTACCACTTGCTGCCATCCTTCCCCAGAGAGAGACCTTCTCCCTGTGACCTGTCTTTTTATTGCCTTTCTGTTCTGCCTTCTCATTGGCTCTAAACCCAACCTCATGATTTCCTCGTCACTGCCTGTCTATACAGACCTCCAGGTCTTTATGGTTGGTACAGGGATTAAAAGTTCATGTCACTGCTTGTCTGTGTCCTTGACCACACAGAGACTCTACCTGCCATGTGATTGGATTAAGGGCGTGTGCCACCACCGGCTGGACTTCTGCTAAATGGCTTGCTTTTAGCTCTGATCCCCAAGCAACTTTATTTATTAACATACAAATAAAATCACATTTCAGCACAAATAAAATATCACCATACTACTCAGAAGCCATTGGGATGTCAAGGTCTTTATTTTAAAGAGACAAAAAAGAAAGGAAAATAAGGAATCAACCATGCTATGTGGATTTACTGAAAAGACAGAAAAAGTAAGAAATGTATTCATAGAAGAAAGCAATGCACAATCCCTGTAAAGCAGATAGGAAGGAATTTTCACAAATTATATATATTTGGATACTCACATAATGGGCATATAATTTTAAAATTTCAGTATTTAAGACATGACTTGTTACAGAGAGGGCATGGAAGGCTTTCCTGAAGTCTCCTCCTTTCCATCTCCTTTCTACTGATACAATGAGAAAGAATCTCAAGGTCAAGGTTTGTTTCAGCATCCTCTTCCAGGAGTGTCTCACCTAGTTTCACCATTGTTATGCATGGAGTGAATCCTAGATATTATCAAGATGGAAAGACTAGGGATACAGGTAATATATCTCCATTCATCCATAATGCATTAATGGAAGAAACACATAGCAACTTCTTCTTGGAGCAGCTTAAATAAGAACTAGCCCAAATTTGAACTTTACACTATTTCGAAAATATATATCACCCCATTGCAGCAAGGTAAGGCAATATATAGAAAACCCCTAGCCAAAATCATTTTAAATGAAGAAAAATTCAAAGCATTTCCACTAAAATCAGGAACAAGACAAGGATGTCCACTCTCCCCACTCCTTTTCAACATAGTATTTGATCTCTTCATAAAATAAGTCAAATGAAGGAGATAAAGTGACTACAAATAAGAAGGTAAGTAATCAAAGAATCTACTTGTAGATGAAATGGTTATACACTTGAAATATCCCAAAAACTCTACCAGAAATCCCTTAAGTCTAACAAATAATTCTGCAAATTAGCAGGGTATGAAATTAACCTATGAAAATCAGTAATGCTTAGGGGGGAGGGTACATAGTGTTTTCTCAAGACATGGTTTCTCTGTGTAGTCCTAGCTTTCCTGGAACTCACTCTGCACCCTCTATTTAACAGGCTGGACTTGACTTCACAGAGATCTCCCTGCCTTGCCTCCTGAGTGGTAGAATTAAAGGTGTCTATCTCCACTGCCTGGCAGTTATGCTTTTATATACAAATGACAAATATACTAAGAAATAAACAATATTATTCATAATTCTTTCAAAAATACCTTGGAAAAGATCCAACCAAAAAGGTGAGAAACTTGTACAATGAAAAATTTATGACACTCAAAAAAAATTCAATAAGATACTAGAAGATGGAAAGACTGCCCATATTCATGGACAAGAACAATTAGTATAGTGTAACTAGCCATCCTGCCAAAAATAGCAATCTACAGATTTAATGCAATCTCCATCAAAATTCCAACAGAATTCTTCACAGAAATAAAAAAAAACTTAAGTTTTTATGGAAATATAAAAGACTCAGAATAGTCCAAACAACCCTGATCAAAAAGAAAACTGCTGGTTGCAACACCATCTAAAATTTGAAATTATATGACAGAGCTGTGGTGATGAAAATAGCCTACAATGAGCATATGCGCACACACACACACACACACACACACACACACACACACAAAACATTCGTTGATGAATTGAGAACCCACATGTAAACCCACACTCTTAGAGTCTCTGATATTTGACAAAGAAGCCAATGTACATTGATGAGAATGGATATGATAAAAAAAAACAAAAAGATAACACATAAATACAAATACTAGTTTGCATGTGGTACAATGCAAACACTCATTCACTGCTGATGGTTATGCAAAGTGTTGGAGCCACTCTGGAAATTGGTATGGAAGTTCCTCAAAAATATAAAAATAGATCTACAGTATTATAGAGCTGTACCACTCCAAAATAAATCCTCAAGGGATCTGATATTCTTCTCTAGTGATAAATGTTCACTCATAGTCACTACTGTTCTATCAATAATATGCATAAAATGTAACTTAGATGCCCATCAGATGAAGAATGGATAATGAAAATGTGGTATATTTATACAATGAGATATTATTCAGCTATTAAGAAAATAAAAGTGATGAATTCACAAGTAAACTGATGGATCTGGTATGGGATTTTTCTCCCTCTCACCAGCAGCTGAGTGAGGGAGGGGTGAGGAAAATAGAGTCATGAATAGTTTCTCAGGAAGCAGACTCCAGAGACCAGCATTGATGTGCAGCTCTGGTTTAGTGTGAATGTTCACTGACATATATGCATATATTATCCAGTCAGCTAGCACCATATCGAATTACTATCTAATGAGTCGAAATGGCGTGCAAACTGTGTTATGTTAGGGTATACAGGGGGACAGTATGTCCAGGCAGTGTGTCTGCAGACAAACGGCAGGAAGCAGGCAATGCTTTGGGCTTTGGTGCCAAATTAGAGGGTCTCCAGTTAGCTGGGACTCCATTATGACTCATCTAGTTTTCCAGAGACACAGATCAAACAGCTGCAGGAGTTGTTGGTGTTTCTCATGTTCTCTGTCTTTTAGTGAGGCCATCTGAACAGAGACTGATTCCCTCAATCTGGGAAATATCATTCTGAATATGGTGACCCATGACCAGAAGGAAAAAATATAAAATACTTATGTTCATTGTATATTTTAGTTTTTAATCTTGAGATGTGTGTTGCAGTCGGAATACTCAGATATTTCTTTTGGAGGTGTTGGCCAGTAAAGTCCCATAGATCAACAAACATTGCAGACAAATGACCTTGTTGGCTACCTCCAGAACATGATTGTAAAATCCCTATTCCTGAAGGCATCACATGCTTGAGGCATAGAATAAAGCAAAGTCAAGCTGGAATTGATCTGGAAGATTTATCTCTACTAGCTAGCTTTCATAGTGCTACAAAGTACTATGCAAGTGATGGAAGAACAGTATTCCTCAGTCCTAACCAGTTGTGAACACTTAGAGCTATAAGAACGATTGTCTGGCAGAACATGTCCACTGGTGTAAAAGTGCAATGAAGATCATGGGAGTAACAAACTAATTTTTTATTGTTGTTTGAAATGAGTCTTGCTCCACAGGCTGAAACTCCTATCTTTTACCTTCATTAGACTAAGGATCTATGGCTAGACAGGTCCTAGGCCCTGGAAGAGAGCCTACGATTATTACATTGCTAAATGGACATAGTATCAAACCACCTCCTATTGACATATTGTTACACCCATAAATAAATGCATCTCTCATTCTGAGAAGCTTCTATTTGCAGTAGATGATGTAGTTACCTGGGATTTCAGAGAAGGAGATTGAGGAATTCTCAGCCATAATGAAAGCATATATACAACAACTCTCCTCCCAAGGTGCAGGTACCACTGCAGAAGATGCATCAGCAACAGAAAAGGGGTATAAAGATTAGAATTTGTGCATTACTTCAAGGAGAGATCTAGGCACAACAGGGAAGCTGCACATATGACCTCACAGTGGCTGAGGCAGTATGTACAAAACCAGTGAAATCAAAGACAAACCAAATTCCAGTAAAGAAAGAGGAGTTAGACACACAATCCACCCCTAGCTGTAGGGCTATAGACAATGGTTAGCTGCTGGGAGAGGAAGATGTGGTTTTATTTGAGAGGATAGCCCCTGATAAATCAACCACTATCAAGAAGACAACACACCCATGAATATTTGAGTATCACAAATTGGCGCTGAAGAATTTTTTTAAATGACACAAAGTTGAGTGGGGACCGAAAATGAAGTGAACTGGGAAAGAGTTAGAGTAGGAGGTGAATATGATCATAACATGTTGTATGATACTGTCAAAAAATTTAAGAAAAGGAGAGTGAACAAGTACATCAAAAATCACTCTACGAAACCAGTATTATCCTGGTAACACAACCAGGTTGATATTTTTAAGACGGAAAAGTTTCCCCAATGAATATATGAAAATTCAGAATGACATATTTATAAAACAGAAATCAAAATAGTGAAAAGTTCATACAATTTGATCAAAATGGTTTGATTCCAAGGAATATTATTCAATATATTCAAGAACTGATTATTCAACATATTCAAGATTAATTAATGTGTCATAAATAATAAACAGAATCTCAGAAATGTGGTGGTATTGTGTTCCCCAAAATATTGTGTTGTGTATGCTAATAAACTTATCTGGGGTCAGAGAACAGGACAGCCACAATATGAAACAGAGGTTAGGCAGTGGTAGCATACGCCTTTAATCCTAGCATTCCAGAGACAGAAATCCCTCTAGATCTCTGTGAGTTCAAGGCCACATTGGAAACGGCCAGGCATGGTGATACACACCTTTAATCCAGAAAGCCACACCTTTAATCCCAGGGAGTGGTGGTAGAAAGCAGAAAGGTATATAAAGCGTGAGGACCAGAAACTAGAGGCATTTTGCCCTGGAGAGGCCTTTGGCCTGGAGAAGCCTTTGGCCTGGAGAAGCATGTGGCTGGTTAAGCTTTCAGGCTTCTAGCAGCAGTTCAGCTGAGACCCATTCTGGATGAGGGCTCGGGGCATCCAGTCTGAGGAAACAAGACCAGCTGATCCAGCGAGGTGAGATAGCTGTGGCTTATTCTGTCTCTCTGACCTTCCAGTGTTCACCCCAATACCTGGCCTCAGGTTTGATTTTATTAATAAGACCTTCTAAGATTCATGCTACATCGAAATATATCACAAGTTCATATCTATAAGTGCATTAAAGACATTTGACAGTGGTCCATACCCCTTAATAATAAGGGCCTTAGGAATTTATGAATATAAGGAAAATACCTGCACATCACATACCTATAGCCAATATTATAGTAAACATGGAAAAGCTGAAACAATTTCCTCTCAAAGAAGGAATAATGTGAGTATACACTCTTTCCACTGGTATTAAACATAAGAAAGAAAACAGAAATTTATGGAAATAGAAAAGGAATAAGACAATTTATTCCTAACAGGAGAAGATGTGATCCATTCATAAAAGATCTTAAAGACTCCAACAGAAAGCTATAAGACATGATAAACACTTTTCCAGCAGAATGACAGAATATAAAATCAGTACATTAAAATCAGTAGCTTTTCTACTTAGCAATAATGTACATAGCCATAAAGCAAGCAGGAAAACATTCCAATTCAAGATAGGATGGCATAAAAGCACTTAGGAATTTGAATACCTGATGAAGTGAAATGCATGTACAATAAGTGCTAAAACACCATGAAAGTCCTTTGGGTTATGGAAATAAAGCTAGACCAGGCTTGGATATATACACAAAGTATATCTAAAGAAATACTTAAGTCATGCTTATTGCTGTTCTATTCGCACTAATTAGGAAATGGGAACAACTTAAATGTCCTTCAAATGATGAATTGATAATTAAAAAGTGGTATATACACACTCTGAAATATTTGTAACTAAGGAAAAATGAAATCATGGAGTTTGCATGTAAATGAATGTAATTAAAAAATACCAAGTAGAGTGAGACAACCAAATCCCAGAAAGACAAAAGTCATAAGTTTTAGCATCTGTGATTCCTACCTCAAAGTCTTGCATTGTGAGTGTATATCCTGGAAGAACCGTAGAAACCAGAGAAGAGCAATAAAGAAGGAAAGAGCAGAGTACAAGCAATTTTAATAGAAAAATTGGAGAAATGTGATGCTTTAATTATGAAGACGGAGCACTATAAATACAGAAAGAGGGTAAAATAGCAGTAAGGATGTCTGAAAAAAGCCATAAGGAAGCATTTTATTATCTATCTCTATATAATTATATTTAATGCATTTACACATATCAAATAAATAAAATTTTCCTATGTGTGCTAACAATGCTCCCCCAAATGAGCCAAGAACCTGTATATAAACTATTCATAGGACCTAGGTAGAACCTACAACTACACTTCAGCTAAATAGACAAAGTTTTATGTCTACTAATGATTTATTTTTATATGCATAGATTAACGTCTTTCTAAACCATCATAGATGAGCATCAATTTGTAGTAGATGAAAATTAACATAGGAAGCCACAACTGGTCAGTGTTCAGAAAATAAGAAACTGAAGAATGTTCATCCCTAACTGGAACATCTATATCACATCCACTCCTTGCAGGGTGATAATTATGGAAGAGAAGGCAGAAAGAATGAAAGAGCCAGAGGTGATAGATGACTACAAAGAAACAGTGTGTTCTGGATACAGCAGTACAGCTACACAAATCAACTCACAGCAATTCTGACAGCATGCACTAGAACCATGCAAAGTTAAGACACACCAAACCACAATATGGGTTTTTGAAGTAGATATTAATTCCCATCAGAAGTCAAGACCTGATGGTAGTTGATAGCTGCTGGAAGAAGGAAATTTGGTTTTATTTTAAGAGTAAAGTCCTAGGCATGTTGACCATGCCCCAGGGCAAGACCACACAGCCAGTAATATATGGGTAGACCAAATATGACTTGATAGGTTTACCACACATAGAACACAAATACTGGTGTGTAGGGAAGGGTAATGGATCTTGAATAAATTGGACAGGGGTGTGAAAATGATTCAAATAAATTGTAAAAAAAAAATCCCTACTAATAATTTTTTTGAATAACAAAAGAAAAAACAAGAGAATCTCAAGATTAGACATTATCAAAAGAAGAACAGATGCTGGGAGGATGCAAGGATGGGAAAGAGTTTTACACACTGTTGATGGACATGTAGTTAGTAGAGCTACTATCAGAAAAACATTGAGATTCTTTAGAAAATTAAAAACATCTAACTGCAATCTATTGCATCTATTTCACTCCTTCCTATTTATACAAAGAAAAGGAAGTCAACGTACCCATTGTTGATAACTGTATATCCATATTTAATAAAACACTATTTATGATCGGTAAAGAATTAGTCTTGTCAACATGTGTTAAAATTGAAAATATGAATATTAAATGGACAAAGAATGTTTATATATATACTTATACATACACACACATATATAGATATACAAACACATATATACAAGTATACTTATATTCATATTCATATACACATATATGTATACATATATATACTGACCATGAAAAACAGTATGTAATATGAAGGAAATCTGGAAGAACTAAAGCATGATATGTTATAATCAGCAAGCAAGATAAAGACAATTATTAAATATCCTTGCCTAAGTAGAAATTCAGGAAAACAATGGTCTGAAGATGGAAGGGGATTTTCAGTAGAGAGGGGATGAAAGTTAAAAAGATAGGGGGAAGGAAAGGTTTAACGAGGATAGACATACATGATCACTGTGCTGTCTATGTATGCATGGTAACTTTGGATCCAATACATTTGCACAGTTAGTCCATATGGTTAAAATGGAAGGGATATTGAACAAGAATTCAGACAGCTATAAAAGTTCAAGCAATCATTCTGGAACCTGTCTTCTTACATTAATGGTGATTTAAGACTCAAATCTAAATCTCTTATGTATGATTAGTGGTAGTTTCCAAACTCAAGTTAACTCCTCATATTGATCTGAATTTTTTTACTGCACTATGATAATATAAGTTCTGAGCAGTATGATAATTATTTTGAAGAATACAAGTGAAGGTATGTGGGAGCCCACAAAAGCTTCCTTTCCTAGTGAGAGCTGAGCTTGCTTTATACAGCAGGGCTGCGTTAAGGGATAGCTTGACCCCATGCATGGTCACTAGATGTTTGGGATGGTCTGCAATTGGCTGTGCTGGGGGGAGGGAAGTCTTTTGCTCCACCCCTTGGCATTCCTTTAAAAGCTCTTTGGTAGAGAGCTACCCTGTGTTCCTAACTGTCTCTCTCCTCTATATTTCTATCTACATATTCCTTATTTCTCATCGATCAAGAGTACCCTGGGGGAAAATGTGGGGGCAGGCCCCCCATAAAGGTAAAAGAAAATACCCCCGGAAGAACTTAGTACATCCAATACAGGTTTCTGTTTTGGGTGTGATAAATATTACATATATTTTTACATGGAACATATGTATATTAATATCTCTCTGTCTCTCTCTGCATGTGTGTGTAAAATTATTTGTCAATATATAGCTATAGTTCACTTATATTGTATTTAAGTACATGAAATCAGCTCTTGCCACTCATCATAAGTCAGTTTTCATCCGTTAAGTAACCAACATACTCTGTAGTGAACTTTCCACTGTACCACATTGAGTGTCCTTTAGTGTGCCATTTGATGGGGCACTCTGTTTTTCTTCAGCACGTACACTGAGTAATAGAATAGATTCTGCATAGTACTAATTTGACATAATGCTGTCAGATTTTATTCCAAAGTGGCTTCTCTGATCTGTGTTCTCATCAGTAGAATATGAAAATACCCTCTCCCTTAACTTACATTTCTAAATCTTATTTGTCAAGTAAGCATAACATAATATCTACATTACCATTTTTTGTTTTACTCTGATTATAAATGTATGCTTCATTCTTCATAGGATTTTAGTTTTCCAGACTTCTCTGCCATCTGTCTATCATCATTGTCTGTCCATTGGTGATTTAGTCCTTTTCTAGGTGATATTTGAGAGTCTCTTGTTTATCTTAGTCATTTCATATTTTTAGATAATTAGAATATTTTCTCATTAGGTGTTACATACTTTTCCATGATAGATTTTGCTTTCTTGAATACAAAAAATCTGAGTTTGGATACACTCTAATTAATCTATTTAAATTAGTTTCTGCCTTGTGTTTTGGGATATCTAGAAATATTTTCCATCTCACTAACAACAATATTCCCAGAATATTTGTATCTTTTCTTTTTTTCAGATTTGTAGATCATAATTAGGTCTTATCTCCACTGGATTATATTAGAAACTCAGTCTTGGATGTTTCTAATTTTATTTTTTCAGGTTGTCATCATATAAATTTATATTTATATTATTGTTTATGTTTGTAGTCTATTGTGTATGGTACCTGGCCTAGGATGCCAGCATTACCAGATAGGATGTATAAATTCCCTAATGCCCTTTTCATCATCATTATAAGAAATATCAGGACATAACATGCAAAGAAACAAAGGGTTATGGGAAATTAACAACAGGTAGACAATGAAGAAAAGTGCAGTACGTAATTAACCCCTGAAAATTAAGTATCTTAACTCTTCTCAAAGTCAGAGAATCACTATTTGAACAAGACAGGGAGTAAGATGTGCAATTATACAAAGGGAAAGCACTAAAAAAAAAAAAAACTCAACAAATTGCTGCTCTGTCTATAAAGGGCTCACCTGACTCAGATCATGTGGGATCACTAATGGGTCTGTTTTATTCCTTTTATTCTTATTTGTTTGACTTCTGGGACATCCCACGACTAATTGGAAGAACTTATTCAAAGTCTAGGTCCATCTCTTGATAGCCTTTGTTTTATATGTTCCCTTCTTTTGTAACTATTTATTTCATTTTTGAGATTATACTTACAAAATATCCCACTTCACTTTCCTCATTTTAAACCCTCCTGTATATACCTCCTCACTCTACTTCAAATTCATGCTCTTTTTTTCCCACTAAATGTTATTGATCTGTGCACATGTATGAGTATTAGGAGTATGTTGTTAGGGACTATGTGTGATTAATATTGCTTACATGCAAATCTTCAGGGCTTAATGTTTGGCAGTGGACAAACAATTGTGGTGCTCTTCCCTAGAAAAGACTTTCTTCTGTTACCTGTACTTCTTTATCTGGGGTTGAGGCTTCATGGTCTTTTATCCATCCTTTTTGGCCTGTCCATTGGCATCATCATTTTTAAAGTCATAATTTGGAATCATGTGGCTAAGACTTTATGGGTGTAGCCTCTGATATTACTAGAAGACACAATCTCACACCAAGCTCCCTGATCCTCTGGTTCTGATAATCTTTCTGCCTCCTCTCCCATGTGATTCTCTGAGCCCAAAGTGGGGGAATTTTTATGGAGACATCACACTTAGGGCTGAGTGTTCTAAGGCCTCTCACTCTCTGCATAGTCTGGCTTTGGGGATCTGTATTTTTTCTTTATGTGGCAGAAGAAAGCTTCTTTAATGATGCCTCACCAAGGCACTGAGCTATGAGTAGAGCAGAATGTCATTAAGAATCATTTTGTGGGCTGGAGAGATGGCTCAGGGGTTAAGAGCACTGACTGCTCTTCCAGAGGTCCTGAGTTCAATTCCCAGCAACCACATGGTGGCTTACAACCATCTGTAACGAGATCTGGTGCCCTCTTCTGGTCACACATGCTGTATACAAAATAAATAAATAAATCTTTTAAAAAAAGGATCATTTTGTTATCATAATAACAATTTATTTTGTTGTTAGAACAATAGTATTTGGTTTTATGTTAGGATCTTGAGTTATATAGTATCTGGTTATTGGTCACACAAAAAGTGTTAGGTATGAATTCCAACTCATGGAGTGGGCATTAAGCCTAACCACACATTTATTGGTTACTCCCAAAAGATTTGTGCCATGATTTCCCTAGCATATCTTGCAGATAAGACTAAATTGTAAACTAAAGGGTTTGTAGCTGTCTTGGTTTTTGCATTTCTCTTTTGGTAGTATACAGAGTAACTTTCTTGTAACAAAGACACTAAAACAAAAGAGTGAAGTCTTTATGTAGGCACTAGTTTGACTTCTCAATGTTTCCTGTGCTGAATAAGTGTTGTCTTCAGCAATGGGGCTTTGCTCTCAGTTTGTGGAGAGCAACCCATACTCTAGGTAACAACCTGTGATATTTGGAGAGATTCCCTTTGAAACCCTTTGGAAAACACCTCAATTAGATGTAAACCAAATCCAGTACTGGAAGGTGGAAACTTCTATTATCCAGGGATTCTTGTCTGCCTCATTATATGGTGAATTCATTTATATATCCTACATATGTGTGTGTGTAGGAATTTGCTACTGTATTAAGTTTTCATACTACCCCTCAAATGGCCCTCATTTTAGCTGTTCCCTCCCTGTATTCCCTCACTTGTCCCCTGTGGGAGCCTGTTCTTAGGTTCCTCGTGGCTTTACCCAGCAGGTCCACATAGAGGATGATTAGGACCACCGGCCTGAGTGCAGGTGTCTGAGATGGTCTGCACTTGGCTGTGCTGGGGAGGAGGTCATTTGCTCCACCCCTTGGCGTCTCTATAAAAACCCTGGGGCTGAGACAGTCGGGGCCCTTGGAATAGGTTCCAGGCCCTCTCGAGGCTATCCTTTATTTTCTGTTTATCTCCGCAATGTTCTCCGCAATAAATCCTTCTATCTAATAGTTCCTGCTGCTCACACTCAAGAAAACTCTGGGGAGCTGTGGGGTTGGTGGGTAAACGCCCCACAGTCCCCCACTCTTCCCTCCTCTCTCCTTGATCCTCTCATTCCACCCCCCTATTCATACATAACTATTCAAGATGTATAACTGTTCAAAATCTTTTTCTAATCTGTAGGCTGCTGCTTTATCTGAATAATGGTGTCTATGGTCATGTAGACATTTCTCAGTTTCATGAGGTCCCATCCCTTCTTGTTGACCTTAGTGCCTATACTAATATTGTTATATTCAGAATGTCTTCTCCTGTGCCAATAAGCTCAAGATTATTCCCTGCTTTCTCTTCTATCAGGTCAGTGTATCTGTTTTTATACTAAGTTCATTGATTCCTTGAACCTGAATTTTATGCAGGGTGATAATTATGGATCTATTTGGATTTTTCTTTTTAATTTATTATTATTTAATTGAAAATAGGTTCTTCTCATATAATACATCCTTATCACAGTTTTCTCTACCTCCACACCTCCCAGCTCCTCCCACCACTGATCTCTCCCAGATCCATTCCCCCTTCATTTCCTCTTTTGAAAAAAGCAGGCCTCCAAGAGAGGACAGCAAACACAAAATAACAAGATACAATAAGACAAGGCAAAAGCTCTCAAATCAAGGCTGTACAAGGCAACCCAATCAGAGGAAAGAAGTCTCAAGAGAAGGTAAAAGATTCAGAAACACACCCACTCCTAATATTAGGAGTCTCACAAAACACCAGGCTAACAACCATAATTTATATGCAGAGACCTGGTGCAGAGACCCATGCAGAATCTGTGCTTGCTTCTCCAGTCTGTGAGTCCATGTGAGCCCCATGTAAGTTGATTCCATTGGCCGTGTGTTCTCCTTCCCCTCTGACTCCTATAATTTTTCCTCCTCCTATTTTTGTTCTCCAAGTGGATGGACCCAAAGGAGACCTCCAGTTTAGACCCTCTCTCTGTATAATGTCTGGATGTGGGTCTTTAAACCCACTCATATCACATGCCAGAGGAAGCCTCTCTGATGATACCTGGAAAAGGCACTGATTTATGAGTATAAGAGAATAGCACTAGGAATCATTTCATTGATTTTTTTGCCAGTTGTATTTGATTCTCGCAGCCCTATAGTTTGACCAGCACCATTTGTTGAAGATACGGTCTCTTTTTCAGTGTGTGATTCTAGCCTCTTTATCAAAAATCAGGTATCCATACGTGTGTGGATTAATGTTGTCTTCAATTCAATTCTATTGATAAACATGTAGATTTTTTGTCCCAATGTTGTTTGTATTACTATAGCTTTGTAGGACATCTCAAACAAGGAGATTATAGTACTTTGTACTTCCTACAGTTCTTTTGTTGTTCAGGATTGTTTTAGTTATCTTGGGATTTTTTTTTGGTTGTTGTTGTTTTGGTGTGTGTGTGTGTGTGTGTGTGTGTGTGTGTGTGTGTGTGT
>CABHPH010107173.1:0-10368 GCA_902168325.1 Peromyscus nudipes | reverse complement strand
CAGGGTGGCTTTGAACTCAAAGATATCCAGACGGATCTCTGCTTCCTGAGTGCTAGGATTAAAGGTGTGTGCCACCACTGTCTGTCCTCTATGTTTAATCTAGTGGCTTGTTCTGTTCTCTGATCTTCAGGCAAATTTTATTAGGGTACACAATATATCACCACAGAAGGGCACCCATCTTGGCTTGAGAATGACATCATTACCACTGTCATCACTGGAGTACCAATCACCAAACACTTATTACCTGTCTGGGACTAAGTAAACACTTGCATTTTCTCATGAAACTTCTTTTAGATGGATAGTAAAATAGCACCAATTTACAGACTTGGAAGCAGGAATCCATAGTTGGGTTTTTCCGCTCTTTGCTCTTTGGAGGCCCGCCACCCAGCTACCAAATAAATACCCAGAGACTTATTCTTATTTATGAATGCCCAGCTTTAGCTTGTCTTGTTTCTAGCCAGCTTTTCTTAAATTGTCCCATATATCTTTTGCCTTTCTCTATTCTATATACTTTTCTTTCCCTCTTACTCCATGACTGGTTGAATGGCTAGGTGGCTGCCCCTTAGTGTCTTCCTTTCCTTCTCCTTTTCTCACACCTCGTTCTTCTTGTCTTCTCCTCCTATGTATTCTCTCTGCCTGGAAGCCCTGCCTATCCCTCTTCTGCCTAGCTATTGGCCATTCAGCTGTTTATTAGACCAATCAGGTGTTTTAGGCAGGCAATGTGACACAGCTTTACAGAGTTAAACAAATGCAACATAAAAGAATGCAACATATCTTTGCATCATCAAACAAATGTTCCACACCATAAATAAATGTAACACTTCTTAAACTAATATTCTACAACAGGAATCTATCAAAGTTAAGTACTTTGTACAAGATCATACATTTAGCAAATCTGAATTTGGTCCTTAGCACTTAAACACAACAAAACAGTGCTTTCTCATTAGATAAAATTGGACTCAGTGAGATAAGCGGTGAGCCCTACTAGCAAGTGGGGCTGTTAGTGTTAGTTGGAATGAAAGTGCACATTGAATGCTTAATCCAGCGTTAATACTCAATGAAAATCAGCCCCTAACCTCATAAGGGACCATGGTTCTGACTGTGCAAATCTGTATCTTCAAGAGCATATATATACTAGCAGACAGCCGCTGTTATTTTATTATTTGTTTTTTGTGTGGATGTTTTGTTTGCATACAAGTACAGTGCCCAAGGAGGCCAGCAGGCATCAAATCCTCTGGGATTGGGATTACAGATGGTTCTGAGCCACCACGGGGATTCTGGGAATCGAACTCAGGTCCTCTGGAAGAGCAGCCAGCGCTCTTAACCACTGAGCCGGCTCTCCAGGCCCTTAGCTGCTGTTATTTAATATTTGAATTTCAGTCACCTTGACCTGCATGCTCTCTATACCAGGGCAGAATGAACATGTGTTAAACTAATTACTGAATGCCTGAATTCTACCAGGCTTTTCTCTAAGGAGCTTAAAGTGACCTAGGAATGATAAAAATCTGTGCACACAAATGCACATACCTATAAACACCCATTAGTATATAGAAGTGAGCTAACATATATTGAAGAACATATAGTGCTCATTCCTCACTATTATAAACCAGTAAGATTTGCCCATGCACAAGGAAACATTTAAAAAATATTGATCACAAAATAGTTTGCAGTAGCAAAAGTTAGGAACAGCATGAAAGTTCACCTATGCAAGCATGGAGAAGTACATGGGAGTTTAGTGGTACAAGGAGATTAAAATAAGTTGAATAAAACTAAATGTTTAGCATAGATGAGTTTCAAAACATAATTAGCAAAAACAATGATAATGCTGGTTCACACCTGTTATGCTAGGCACTATTATATTGTTTATATGTATTAATTCATTTTGTCCTTATAACCTTTTCAGCCCACCATAGAAATGAGGATGTTGAAAAATAGCTACATTTGACCTGTTTTCAAACGTTTAAACATGACCAAAGAGATTTAAGATTATCCACATATGTAGTAAAAGCATACAAACATACATGGGAATCAAGAAACACAATGAGGAGGAACATGTGATCAGAGAGGAAAAGAGCGGGGAGACAGATGCAATGATAATATTCCACTTTTTAAGCCACGTGATTTGTGTGTACATGTGCATAAGTGTGTGGTCAGTGTACGGTCACAGTGTGTGGTCACAGGATGGTCTTGCATGTTGTTCCTCAAGTGCCTCCATCTTTATTTTTGGTCATTTGTGCTATCCCTGAACTACACTCACAGCTTTGTTTCTGTTTATTTTGCTTTTGAGACAGTGTCTTTTACTGGCTTGCAACTTGCCAAGTAGGTTATACTAACTGGCTTGCAAGCTGGAGGGACACATGACTCTACCTTCTCAGTGCTGAGATTACAAGCATGCACCTCCATGCCTGGCCTTTTTTTTCTTTTTTTTTTTTTAAACCCCCATGGGTTCTGGGAATCAAATGTATACCTTGGTGCTTGCAAGGCAGGTAATTTACCGAGTTATCTCCAAAGCCTAGTAATCAGATTTTTAAAAAGTTATACCTTTTTTTTCTATGTCTGAACTATTTTATAATTAAGAAAATGACCTGTAAGTAGAAACTAAACACCTTGAGGGCCCAGTGGAAAGAAACATCATCCAGTTATCTCATGGAGAAAGGATCACTTGTCCTGAGTCTACTCATGAGGAGGACAATGTGGGAATTTAGCCAATGTGAAATCCTTGCTAACAGTACATGAATTAAGCTGTGCACTAAATGGGAAGACGAAGCGAGGCTCAGAGTGAGAAGAGAACGTCCACTTTCCATCCCAAGGCCCCAGGGAGACTGGCTCAGGTCCTGGACAACACCCTCCTTCGCCTTTCCTCTGTAGTCATTGCTGGGAAACTGGGAGATGCTCCTCTTTCTGCTCATGGTGACTGAATAAATGATTCAGCTGGCCGCCTGTGGTTCTCTTTCAGACCATGGGTGGGTTGGGGCCATTGTCTGCTGCTCAGAGGCAGACTGGTTGCCAGGGAGGATCTGTGTTAGCAAATGTCAATAGCAACTGAGATTTGAGAGAAGGATGAGCACTTGCTGCAACCCAGAACTGAGACAGAGGCTGGCTGATGGGAAGCAGGTGGTACGTATGATACAGGTTTTGCTGCTTAGGACCCAGCCAGCTGCTTTCTAGAAATTCTTTTTTTTTTCCAGTTCTTATGCAGCTTTGGGCTAGGATAGGCCCAGACTCCAGATGCTGCATCAAACTAAGATGATTCCTCAAATAGTTTTTGATCTTGTCTTCAATCTCCTCCCTATGCTACTGCCTATTCTTCCAGGAACACACTGTGTTTGTAGAACATACTGCTGTACTATAGAACTGTTCCACTGGGCGTTTGACTAAGCACCTGTAGTTAGGATCAGAAAGTCTGTGATGGCCTAACTTAGAGTCTGGACTGTTGTTCACCAGAGTCTTGGTGGGCAATAGTGGTGACTCCTTGGTTACCCTGCTGCACATTCAAGGGAACAGCAAAAACCATATCTGGAAAAAAAGTGAGCATCCTATGTAGAAGTGCCTGTTGATAGATATGGACAGACACACACACACACACACACACACACACACACACACACAGTGTGTGTGTATGTATTTTTATATGTGCAAATAATATTCAGCTAAAGGAAATCCTGTGACTTATGACAATGTGGGTGAGTCCAGAGGACATTATTTTGAGGGAACTATGCCAGATACAGGAAGATAAATACTAGATGATCTCACACATAAGAGGAACTAAAAAAGTCAGTCACAGAAACTAAAAGTAGAATTGTAGTTGCCAGAGGTGGGGTCTGGAGAGACACTGTTAGGAAGGCACAAACTTAGTTACAAGACAAGGAAGCTCTGGGTCTGACACATAGTAAAGTGACAGCGGTTAGGAAGCGTTGTGTGCCTGACACTTTGGAAGAGGGTAGATCTTAATGTTCTCACCAGAATAAGGCAGGGATGGGTAACCATGTGAGAGGATGCACGAGCTGAATCATTTGATCATGGTCATCGCAACACAATGTATTACATGTACCAAATAACCACAGTGTAGACCTTCAGTCTAGATAATTGCTGTTGGTCAATCGTGCCTCAATAGATCTGGGAGAAAATAGAAAAGGGATGAATGTCTGGATAATGCTTCATTGAGAGAAAATAATAAAATAAATTTGTAAAAAGAATATAGGCCATTAATTAAAAGAGCTTTGCCCCATCAGGGAACAGGGACACCCAGAAGTTGAGATTGCAGCAAAAGTCTGGTTGTTGACTCATCCTCTGGTTCTACAGATTGGATCTTGGAAAACCCACCCAGATTTCTGTAACAGTTTTCTCACTTGAAATGCAAAGGCAATTTTGGCCATCATCTATCTGCCATCTACCGAGTATTCACTGTGTGCCTAGTCCTATGTTTGGAACTTTGAAATAGAATCCCACATTTTTTTTTAATCTCTTACCTCTAAGAAAGAACTAGAGAAGAGAGGGTTAAATAAATTTTCCTGGTGATTCTGCTAATAAATTGTGGAGTGGGCACTACAATGCAGGTTGCCCTCCTCTGAAATGATTAAGTGTGGGATTAACATACAGGGTTGGAATATGTTTTTGCTGTGAGTTCTGGAGCCCCTGTGTGTCATATAAGCAAACTGGAGACCCGTTTCCTTTCTCTCTGGGCCATCAGTAGGATGACTAGATAGCAAGGGCTCCCTAAAGGAAAAGCATCCATCTGTGAGAGATACAGGTCTCCCACTTTCCAGGCTTGGTGCTCTTACCATGGGCCTAAGTATCTTGGCTTTCTGCTTCTTGGCAATGGTCCCTGTCTTAGGGTTTCAACTCTGGATAGGAATAGTCACTAACTTCTCTCTCTTGATGGGTGCAGAAATAATGGTTTTAAGGTGGAATGACTCATTCAAAATCACAGAGCTAGGAAGAGTCCACCTCTGTCTGGGTGTGCTCTTGCCTTTGCAAGGTGGTATGGGGATCTGCTGGTGGGTGAATGCCATGAAACAACTCGTTTCTCCTTTTGAGTAGCACTCTCCCTACCCAAGAAATGTTAGCATCTTGCTCTTGGTGGTGTTGTGGCTTGGGGGTTGAAACTGGGCCTAACTCATGGGTCTTACTCTCTGGGATTCTTTTATGAAATCACCTGTTGTAGTCACAAAATGTTCCTGTAGTGGCTTAAAAGCAAATTCCTTTGAGGGTGTTTTTGTTTTTCCTCCCTCCCTCCCTCTCCCCTCCCTCCCTCTGTCCTTCTCTTTTTTCTTTTCTTACAATACACCCCCCCTCCGAAACATTTAAATGGCATGGAATGTACAGAAAATTAGAACAAAGTAGAATGGCAAATCTGGCCACCCCAGGACAGCCATTGTTGATATTTTCTGTGTTTTCCTCTGGTCACTTTGGGACAATGCTTGTGTTGTTAGTCATGACTAAAAGGAATGCTCTATTATATCTTTTCCCT
Source organism: Peromyscus nudipes (assembly GCA_902168325.1). Taxonomy (NCBI): domain Eukaryota; kingdom Metazoa; phylum Chordata; class Mammalia; order Rodentia; family Cricetidae; genus Peromyscus; species Peromyscus nudipes. The sequence goes on along the minus strand of CABHPH010107173.1, from coordinate 4,898 downwards.
CAACTAAATAGTATCCATATTATGGCCCACTTTTGTAAATGCCTTTTTAAGACACTGATAATACATCATTTTGCACATGTTCTATAATTTACTTAACTCTGTCCCTGTTGTTAGGCATTTGTGTGAGTTTTAAATGTTTCATCATCATAAATAACAGCCCATTTTTTCCTCCCCTGAATAAGCCCTTTGTGATATTTAGGCTTACTTCTCTTAGAACAATTTTCAACATGAAAATACTGGAACTTCTTTATATTGAAAACATTATTTCATTAAGAATTTAGTGCTGACACCAATTCTCAAGCTGCTATTATCATTACAGAAATATTCAAGTCATCTTGGGGTTTTCAATTAAATTAATATCTTAAATAAACTTTTTATAAAGGCCACGCCAAGGTTCTATTTCACACATTGATAGAATTTAAAATGGAATAACAAATAGAATGATATAAATATGTCTAAAAATGACAGTGACAGCACCAGAAAGTGGCTAGAACAAGGGTCGCAAGTCAGGTATGTGGTGCATGCCTGCAGTCCCAGCACTTGGTAAACTGAGGCAGAATGAACTTCCAGGCCAGCCTGAGCTACACAGTGAGAACCTGTCCCCAAAATAGCTTGGTCTGATTGTGAGGAAAATAAAATGAGGTGAACACAGTTAGGGGACATTCTACAGGATGTCTGAGCAATGGGGCCTCAACATTGTGAACAATAAGAAACTCCTAAGGATACCATCACAGACATCACAGTGAAACACACCATGATCTCCTGCATGGAGTCCTAGAACAGAAAGACAGTGGAAAACTGTTGAAATCCAGCTAACACCCGGATTTTAGTTAACAACAATTGGGCACCATCTCTTTCTTAGTTTCGACCAACATACCGGAGAAGCGTTACACACCAAGGACACACTGAGAGGTGCTGTGAGCTCTCTGTGCTATCCAGACAACTTCTCTGTAAACCTAAAATTCTCCAAAATTTTTAAAAGATGAAGAGCAAGAACCCTGCAGCCTGGTTTGGTTTTGAGTCCCGAAGTTGGCATTTGCTATAGTTGACTAGCCTTGAACAATTGCTTCTTTGAGTTTCAGTTCACCTATTTTCTTTCACCTATTATATACAAAGAGAATAATCTACATCACACCGGTAATGATGTAGACAAAATTAGCATTGTGACTGGCACAATTCAGCACTCATTGGTTTAGACTGAAGGTGCTTCTTTCCAGTTTTTAGTTTCTTTATGGCAACTAAGAATTTTATAAAATAGAAATGCAGGGTTATGTAAAAAGTGGAAGATTAAAAGGCCTCATTAAAATTCTAGATTCAACATAAAGGATCCATTACCCGAATCTGGAAACGGTAACTGATGTGGGATTTGGGGTCATGCTTTCGTTTTTCTATGTAGTTATTGGGTCATTCCCTAAGAGTAGGTGTAGTGAGAACATGCAAGATATTAAGGAGACTCCCATGTTCTAGCCCTGACTGCCCAAACACCCGACTTACAAATGTCCATTGTAAGACGTGGACATTCTTTCATTTTGGCTACTCAGAAAAACAATCTGGCAGAACACTGAAAATGGCCTGTGCTTGGCCACTGTCCAAAGGCAAATTATTTTAGTATGAAAGTCTAAGGAAAATAATTTAACCACAAGTTCTGTGTGCAGGAAAGAAAAAATAACCAAAGGGGAAAGAAAAACACACACTGGCTTTCTCACATATACAATTCCTTTTGCTGGGCGCTAAACTGCAGCACAGATGTGTAACCTGATCTAAAAGTTAGACTCTAAACGACAAAGGCAAAGTAAAGAATTCAAAATGTCAAAAGGCATTCTGAGCTTTGATATTAAACTGTAGTAGAAGCCTGTGAATGGGTACAGTTGAAACAAACTATAATGCCACCAGCCTAGAGGCTAGGACAACGTGTGAGTTTTCCTGGGGACTTGATTTATAATTCTCCCTGGTTAGAGAAGACAATAACAGACCAAAGAAAGGGTTTTGTCTAAGCCCAGCCCGTGAGGGTTTACTGGTGTTTCAGGAGCACAGGTGACTCGGAAAGCCACATCATCAGAAACCCCCCACTCCTGCACAGGTGACCACTCATGAAAGCTGCCTTCCTGGAGTCCCTTGTACAACTTTCACAGAGCTACTCCGAGAAGTCTCCTGTCCCACAGCACCTTATTACTTCTGTCACCTCTGCAAAGGGCCTTATGAGTATTCTGAGTTTCATGAGCTTCCCACTTCTCTGCGGGAGGGAGTGTTCCAATCTGGAGGAAACAGCTACAACACGGGGCTTGAGTTCAGAGCTACTAAAAGGGTCGCGGACTATCTCATAGGTATCATACATCTCCAGTCTCCTCTTTCTAAAAATTGTGGTAACAGTGACATAACAAGACCCTATAGAGTTAACACCAAGGTTAAACGAGGTAATACATGTAAAGACTGTTCATGCCAAGCTCTCATAAAGGGAGCAGTAAAGAAAACACCGGGGACTGGAGAGATGGCTCAGTGCTTAAGAGCATGTAGAATTCTTTCAGGGGACCTGAGTTAAATTCCCAGCACCCCCACTGGGCAGTTCACAAACACTCCAGTAAATCTAGTTCCAGGGGATCCAACATCCTCTTCTGGCCTCCACAGATACCTGTGTTCTTGTGAAAATGTCTATATACAGACACACACACATACACTACATTCCCCCCTCCCCCAAATAAAGACCACCAGTGAAGTCTGACTTATCATTGACCCGGCTAAACACATGCCTTCGTCGAGCAACTTACAATCTTACTAATAGAAATAGCTATTTCTATTAGTATGAAAGTTTATGGACTAGTACTGAAGCTGCATACTGAATTATTACACCGAGGGGCAAACATATGGCATTGATTAACATTGATTAACTTCAGCTTCTTTCTGGCTGCAAAATCGGACCTTGCTTTTCAATGTAATCCTTTTTGGAAGTAGAGAGAAAGAAGGGTGTGAACCAAACATCGTCATACATTAATTAGAGGCAGCAAATTCATCTTTTGGGTATGAGCCTGATTAGCTAATTAATGTTCTTTCAGCTATGAGAATAAGAAGGATCCATAGCAATAATTCATTTCCCCTGGGAATGAGTTTTTTCATGGAAGTAAATTTTCTGATATACTTATATAACACCAAGAGTGCTAAATTTTGATATTTTTGGATAAAAATGGAAAAATAAAACACTTCGTTATCTGTTTCCTGCTCCAGATTGCAAACATCTGTCTTATCTCCCCTTGAATCAATGGCCCTGAGCACAGTACCTGGCGTTTACTAGACATTCAGTAAATGCTTTATTAAAGTGAAGTGTGTGACTCGTAGTCCTGATCTTAAGCAGAGGGAGGAATAGATGTGATCAGCCCTTATCATTAAGTACGGTCATTGTTCAAAGCGTGATAACCATGTATCCTTTCATGCCAACGAAGCCCTCTCAGGCAATTTGCTCTCATAAAGTGGTCTAAGATGTGATTTTAGGTTTCTTTCCAGCGTGCTTTTTAAGTTTTCCGTCCTCTCTCTGATCAAAGAGCCATCAGCCATTGTGGCTAGCCGTCCTGCGGAGGCTGGCTATTTTCTCACATGGTGTGCATTGTGATACCAGGAACCCAGCTGCTTAGGATCCCATGTGAAAGTAAGAGTATATAAGCTTCATGCCAGGGTGGGCAGAGCTAGAGCTGAACGCAGATCTTTGGGTTGCAATGACTTCTTTCGGGAGAGATGACAGGCCCCGTCACCAGTCACCCCCCTGGAGAGTTAGACTCAGCTGCTAGTTTACCTTAATATAATACTTTTTTTTTTTTTTTCTGATCGAAAGTTTTAAAATTCCAGCACTCTGCTAAATCTGCCAACGTCTGTTCTGCTCAGCCTCAGCCCACGTACTTTGACCAGGCTGGCTTCACCTAATCCTCAACTCAGATCATTTTCCCATCAGAGTGTGAGCTTTCTCATGCTTGTGATTGGTTCAGGCCTGGCCAAGCTCCTGGAGAGAGAGCCTCCTCCCAAACAAGGGTTGGGTTGGGATCCAGGGGTCAGTTGATGTCAGGGAGTTCTTCCAGGTCTCTCAGTGAGGTGCCCAGACCATAATGTTTCTGTGTTGAGTCTAGATCAGAAATTAAAAACAAAACAAACAACAATACCACCACCTATTTTCACTATCTCCAAATTCCTCCCTGATTGCATTGGGAAAAATTCTTGGCCTATTTGATATATTCATTTTCCATCTTAATACAATGTTGTATGAAGTTAGTAAAAGAAGAAAAACAACACTTAAAGCAATTTCTATCCAGGTCTAAAGTCAATAGAAAGAAAATATTGTTTTTATTGGCACAGAACTTGTGACACTTGAGAACAATGGAGGTTAATTGCACTGTTTCAGAAGAAAATAAACCAAAACAAAGAAACTACTCGGTGCCCTTGGTCTTAGCTAACTTGTAATTACGATTCTCAGAATTCTTAAACAAAAATGTAGAACTCTGAATTCCTGACACTTGGCCTAAAGTAATCAACAGACCAGGACTGATTTCATCACTTTGAAAAATTTCCTTAAAGTACTTTTATTTTTAATATTTGTAATATATATATTATTTATATATTTATACACACATACATATATATATTTTTATTTATTTATTTATTTATTTATTTTGGTTTTTCGAGACAGGTGTTCTCTGTGTAGCTTTGCGCCTTTCCTGGAGCTCACTTGGTAGCCCAGGCTGGCCTCGAACTCACAGAGATCCGCCTGCCTCTGCCTCCTGAGTGCTGGGATTAAAGGCGTGCACCACCACCGCCCGGCACATACATATATATTTTATATATATATTATTGCGACCAGGTCTCTCTGGATAGCCCAGTGGCTAAAATGTCCTGTGCTCCCCGCACCACAGCCCCAGAAG
>CABHPH010107171.1:0-62084 GCA_902168325.1 Peromyscus nudipes | reverse complement strand
GTGTGTGTGTGTGTGTGTGTGTGTGTGTGTGTGTGTGTGTGTGTGTGCCTGTTGGGGTGCACTCATGCTATAATGCTTGTACGGAGATGGTTCAGTGGGTAAAGTGCTTACTGTGCATGTGTGAGTACCAGATTTTGAATCCCCAGCACCCACATAAACATCAAGTAGGTATGGAGTTCCCTTTCCCCATATAATTCCAGAGAAAGTAGAAACAAGGGACCCTGAGACCAAGCTCACCAGTCAGACTAACTACATTGCGTTCAATGAGAGGCCTTGACATTTAGATTTAGGGAGAAACCTTGCCTCACTGAATGGTGAAGAGAAATTAAGAAATGTCTGTCTCAGCCCTCCATATGCCTGCCACTCGCTTCTGTATGCACTCATGAGCACACACGCAGACACTCATACAAAAGGACACCACACACAGAGACACATACAAACAAGCAAAAAACATCAGTGAGTATCACTGTGGGAGGTATTAGCCTGGAAGGTTGGGCAGACAAGTGGGTTCAGGCTGAACTCTAAGAGAAGAATATGAGCCCCATATATGGAACATCCCTTCTTAGAGGAGCCCATGTGATGCTGGAGATCAGGGTCAGTTTCTGACCAATGAGGATGGGAGAAAGGCATAAACTACCATAAGAGCCAAAGGCCAGAACAAGACAGGCCTCAGAGACAGTGGCAGTGCCCCCAAAGATAATTCTCAATGCACACAAAAGTCTGACTTTTGTGCCTCCATAAGGCTGTTTCACCCTTGGCCCTGGCACAAAACTCATTTCAGCTGCTTAGAAGTGATTGGTATATGTATGGTCGGTGGGTAATGAACAGCAGTGGTTGTAGTTGACCATGCATCCTCAAGAGAAATCACCAGTGGACATGCAGATTTCATTACCAATGAAGACTCTGTATGCATGTTTTCATCCTCTCTATCCCTCTCCTCCATTTACTAACCATTACCCAGTATGTGTCTTCATGCCATACTGGCACACTTGATTGAATTCCGCTCATCAGGCACACATGGGACTGAGGTCTTGATGGTGAATGTGTAGAATACTCCAAGGCTGGTATCACATGGCTGAAATCCACCTAGGACTTTGTTTTCTAAGCACCAGGTGGGAGTATTGCAGACCCTTGCACTGCTTTATAGAATTCTGTCATTGCATATTCTTTTACGCTTTACAAGATAGATCTGTGCAGATCCATAAAGAATTTACAGGAATCAATACCTGCCACACCCCTCTCCTAGGGAAAGAATCCTTTTTGTGGCCATGTAGTCACATTCTTTGGGCAAAACCTAACAATTGTCGGTATCTATACTTTTCATTTTACTATTAGACTGTTCTGCCAGGGAATTTAGAGTAGGAGAGGCAGTGAATAGGAATCACATGTGAAGGGCACACAATTCTTTTCAGTGTTATCTATAGACACTCTTACTTCAGCAATATTCTAAATTAATTGAAGCTCACACTCTCCAATCAAAGAGCTTCTTTGAGGAAACAGGTAAATAAAGCTGAGCTCTCAACCCAAGGCTACACATACCACGTGGAACAAGGCAATTTTCTCCACTAACTTCAAGTTAGCTTCTTGGAACTCAAGAGAACTCTGTCTCTACAGGGCCCAAATCCAGCCTGGTGCTCATCCAGTATGTATGATGAGCTCCCGTATAAGGGTCACTTACTCAGGGGCTGAAGCTACAGCAGAAGGAAACAAATGGGACATTTGTCTTCACACATCTCACATTGGTATAAGTGGACAGAAAGTCCACACACATTAAACAAAAAGACATGTTAGTTGTGGACAGTGACCAGTCCTGCTGTGGAAACACAAGAAAGTATGAGGATAAGCAGGCTTGATGCTTAAGATCTTGGTTTGGTGGAAAGCTCTTTGAGAAAGTTGCATCTGAGTCAAGTGCTAAATGGCATGAAGGACTTAACCAGTTAAATAATCTGGGAAGTGGTTATGTGTGGCACATCCCAGAAGTAGCAAGGAAGCCCATGGGAGCATCATGTCGGTGAGAAGAGAGAGAGCAGAATAAAGGACCCAGTGGAAGGGCAGTTGGTGGTAGAAGTTTAAGATCAAGCCGGGCGTTGGTGGCGCACGCCTTTAATCCCAGCACTCAGGAGGCAGAGCCTCCTGAGTTCAAGGCCAGCCTGGGCTACCAAGTGAGCTCCAGGAAAGGTGCAAAGCTACACAGAGAAACCCTGTCTCGAAAAAAAAAAAAAAAAAAAAAAAAAGAAGAAGAAGTTTAAGATCAGGTTCTGAGCATGTTTACTAAGAGACAATTCATTGCATTTCTCTTATGAAAAGTTCACCATGATGCTATACACATAAAGACTAAAAACAAAGCTGAATGGCCAGTTAGGAAATGATTCTCAGACATAAGTGGTCAGCATGGCTTCTCGAGGTCATTGGGGCATTCTCATGCACTCAGTGAACCCTTGTTTTTATCAATTTTTTCTAAAAAAGAAGATACCCAGGCGTTCCAGTAAGACAAAGGGTGCCCAGTGGTAAATTGAGCATAGTTTTTGTTTCTGCTGTTCCTGTTAGAGCTTTTTTTTTTTCTAATTTTCCTTTATTCAGCAGACAGTTTTCTTTTTTCTATGATAGAAAGCAAGGACATGGATGTTTAATTCTCACTTTAACCATCCTTTGCCCAAGGACCTCTGAGCCCCTTCAGGTCACAATCTTTATCTGAGAATTAGTGAGGGCAGTGGCGGTTTGGCAGGCTTGGAAATGAAGCCATTGTTCAGGTCACAGAAATTGGTAGATCTTGGCCTCCATTAGCTCTGTCATTTTTCTAATTCAGAAGGAAGTGAACGTATTAAGAGTCCAGTGGCCTAAACAATGGTTGTACATCTTTGCTTTTTTTCAAGTCATAGTTTTGTTTCCTGTATTATTCTTACAACACACCATCAGGTGGGTCCAACCTGTGGCTACAGGCCACATGCAGCTGCATTCAGCCAAGGACAGCTGTGAATCCAGCCCAACACAAGATCATGAACTTAGTTACAACATTGATGTTCTGTTTTTGCGGTTTTGTAAAACTCCATTTAGCATTTCTCAAGCAGAAACTGTGTAGACAGCAGTGTGTCCTGTAGCAGTGGCAAAAGGCTCGACACACCTGACTCCAGATTACTTCCTTTAATTCTTCTTGTTAGGATGGACAGATCATAAAGACAAGACTTTTGCAACTGTTACTTTTCAAATCCCCATCACTATCCTCCAAAAGAGCACTTGGACAAATATAAATATCTAGTAAATAATTCTGGGAGGGAGGGAGGGAGGGAGGGAGGGAGGGAGGGAGGAATGGAAGGAGGAAGGAAGAGATAGATGAGTGATTGCTATTGGCCATGACAGGATTTCCTATGCATTGAGAAGTGCAGAAATGCAATGTACTTATTAGGAACTAAGTTTTGTCTCTAAACTACTCTATGAAAATATTTTTCATCATTTAAAGCCAAGGACTCTTTGCTCAGTGCTAATCCTTTTTAATCCATACAACTTGGCTCTGGTTAGGGAAATGATAAGACATTCTAGAGCTCTACTAAAGCAACCCCAAGACAGTTGCACAGAGTTTAAAATCTGGGGAACTACTTGACTGCATATCTAATGAGAGAATTCTATGAGGAAGTGTAAGGTTTTGAGCATGTGTTTGGCTATTCCTGAAAAATAAACAAACAAACATAGGTAGGTTTCAACTGTATTTATCTGCTGCCTTGGGCATTCAAAACATTTCTTCAGCAGGCTAACCCATTGGATACAGGTTTGTCCAGTGCTACCAAAGCTAGAATTTATGAGACCACAATTTTTGCGAGTCCCTCCTATCACTGCTGCACTCACCCACCAGCTAATTCTTTGTTCTCCATCTTCATGGAAGGAGAGCTAAGACTCTGACACGAACACAGCTGATGGAAACATTGTCTTCACCAGGCCAGCATCCACCTCCTTGGGTTATGTTGATTCCACCCTCCTGCATCTCAGGACAAATTCAGGAAATGGATGTGAGGTCCTTATGGAGTAGGTCCTTATAAAGGGACCCTGTAGTCCCTTTCTAGAGTCAGTGTTCTCGACGTCCTTTTGCCGAATGCTGATTCACAGTCATTCCCTCCTGGACCTCCAAACCTTTATGATCAAAAGTTTCCATTTCTTGTTCAGACCCGGTATGACAATATGCTAAAGAGTAATTGGCCCCCAGACCCAAGCCCGGGCCTCCTGATGGGAGTGTCACACAGAGTGCACACATGACCAGCTTCTTCCTAACCAGAACTTTTTTGTTTAATCAACACTGTGTTAGTCAGTTTTCCATGATTGTGACAAAAACCTTGGCCCAAACAAGTTAAAAGGAGAAACACTCATTTGGTCTCACAATTTCAGACATGTTAGTTGGCTTAGAACCTCTGGAGATACAGCTTTCAGGAGAATGAGGGTGTTGGGGGGACATAAATAGGTTTACACCCTGGCTATCCCTGAAAATCAGCTATGGATACTGGCAACTAACAGCATCCTTGGCTTCACCATTTCATCACTGATACAAGAAAAAGTACCATACCATGTGCATTTGGTAGAGAACGACTTTCATAATGATTTACCATATGTGTGTGTGTGTGTGACGTGTGTGTGTGTGTGTGTGTGTGTGTGTGTGTGTGTGCTGTTGTATCTTTTTTCTGGTGATGACCTACATTAGTGTAATTCAGGGATGAAGAGCTTTTCATGGGATTGTACAAAAAGTAAGCTGAGATGTGAATAGCAGTAACATAAAACTTACAATGGATTAGAAAGTCTTGGTCTGTTTTCCTTGTGTTACTAGGTAAAGTCTTTATCAACTATTTCAGGTAAGCGTATATACAATGCGTACTTACCTTTCCCCTAGCATTGCTCTGCTCGGTACTTACTGTTCCAGATCCTGCCAAGAATACACCAAATTGTTCCAAACATTAGATGGAAAACTTTTATATACTTTCCTGTGCTTGTGTGTGTGCACGTGTGCATGTGCATGTGTGTGTGTATGTGTGTGTGTGTGCTCTGTCAGTTGATATGAGGATGGGAGCAGTAGGCAGAAGTCCTGCTGAGAACATATGAACCAGCCATGGCACACATACATAAATAACTATAACCCACAAACCAACCCCTCAACTTCTGGGCCTTTCTATAGGAGTACTTCAGAGATTCAGATGCATATGGAGGTAAAAGAACACTTTGTAGGAGTTGGAACTACAACACATAGTGGAGGAAATGTCCAAATGTACATTTTTAAAGTAAGATGCTGGGAAATTGGGTAAAATGTGTGTCTGGAAAGAGATTAAGATGCACAAGAAAAAAAAAACACACAAGAGTTTCAGATAAACTAAGGTAGGTGGAACTTTAAACCTTTTGTTGGGTCAGGGAAGGCAAACTTGACGACATAAATGAGATCCCCTCCATGGTGGAAGGGGAGTGCCAGCTCCCACAACTGTTCTTTTACCTCCATGTGCATGCATGTGCAAGTGAGCACACACACATAAAGGTAATAAAAAGAGAAATTTTGTTGTCGTTGATATTTTACCTTTCAGAAAAGGCAACATGAATCTGTGTTAATTACAGAAGGCGGCCTTCATCCCATACTTTAAGACTCCCTTGTTCTCATGAATTCCTTTCTTTTACTATTGGTATGTATTTCTGACATGAACTCAATTGCTACATTACCATGGTGATTGACATATGTTCTTCCTAAAGTCAGAGACTGAAACCTAATCTCCAGCATATGTGATAGTGAGGCTCTTAGGGGATGCTTCTGTCTTAGGAGTGAAGCCTTCAGAAATGGAACTGATGCTATTTTAAAAGATAGCATTGCCAGTGAGAAGGTAACAACATGTGCCTGTTATGGAGCACAGAACAAGCCCTCACCACACATCAATAAGTAACTGTCTTGCACTTGAACCTCGGGAAGTGTGAGGAATAAAATCCTGTTGTTTATAGTAATGCCAGTCAGTCAAAAGTATTTTGTCATAGTCGTGGAAATGGACTAAGACATGTTTTCTCTGAATCCAGGAGTAAGCATCATGTTGTCTTCTTTGAGATCCCAGATATCCAGCTCAAACCTCTCCCATGTCACTGCTACCGTGCTTGAAATCTCAGCTCCACCTTTTACTCACTGGCTGTGGACTCTAAGAAGGAAAACTCATATTCTACTGTTTCATTCCTCTGTTAGCAAATAGAGGTACCCCAAGAAACCAGGTTTAGCTACTCATCTTCAAAAAACCAATTTAAAACAAAGAAGTAATAGTGAAATGGCAGGGAAAATTACTTAACATGACCACATTGGGAAGATGAACAGAGAAGCAGGGACCTCCCAAGTCCATCTTTAAGGTTAAAAGCCATAGAAAAAGCCTGGGATGGGCATATCTAGGCAGTCCTGATCAAGGTGTGGACCTGCCTGTCATGTGTTCATCTTTGTCTCTGGAAGGTTATGAATATCTTTTCTGAAGAGAACAGTTCCTAGGCTTTTGTTCTCCCAGCCGCGATTTCTGAGGAAACATCGGTTTGCTGTAGTTCATTGTTTCAGTAGTCAGAGAAAGTGTCTTTTTTGAATATTTTTGTTTCTTTCAGGCTGGTTACAGGACAGTCCCTTCTACTCTTTTTGGGATGTAGTGGACTTTGGTAAATGTCTCTTGGGTAAAGCACACACACACACACACACACACACACACACACACATCAAAACCATAGATCAAATATTTCTCTCTGAATTTCTTAACATTTCAACTCATCCCCCATTGATCTCTAACTGTTTTTCCTAGCAGTATTCAAGACAAGTAGCAATTTTTATCAAGAACTTCTTTTGTTCTATTTTATTAACTATATTGCTAGAAAGCTCCATATTTCTTATTAAATGCTATCATCAACCTAGTCGTTGGAAGGATATTACTATTTCCGGGACTCCAATTTCCAGGTATGTATAATGTCACCTAAACCCATTTTATAGAAATATGAAGTAATTTCCCAGGGAAGCCTCTTCAATCACATCCTTTTTCTTGAATTCTGTTAAACATTTCTTCACACAATATAGTCTTATCTCTTCACCCTCTCAGGCCCTTTAGTCACTGAGAGGAGACTCACAAGTGTGTTTATCTTGCCCTGGATTGATTGAGCTCTGATTTTAGTAGCATTCTGCTTCATAGAAACTCCATCTGCAAACTTTTTTACACAAACTTCACTCAGTTCTGAGCACAGCACTTTCTCTACACCTGATAAACCTTCAAGAGAGAGAGAATCTGTGTAGATGAATCACCAAATTCTCCTTGGCTTTCGATATAAATCTTCTAAACTAAAGGCACCCCTCCTTCCTCTGACCCTTTTTTTTTCCAGTATGACAGTCTGTGACTCTGAACTAGCCTACTTAAACCCAGCCTGAATTGGGGCCATTCATCCTTTTACATAATTTTGACTTGTCTATAATTAATCATCATCATAAAGTTATTAAATTCCATTTATGCCTAATACCATTAATCTTTCATATAGGATAATTTGTGGTCTGCCACGATTAGCAACACAGCATAATTAGCACATTCTGGAGATCTGGATCGTAACCTTGGCTAGAACTCAGTTAGCCCTTCTTATCTCATTATCTTTAATTCCAGCAGGAGAATAACAAGGGTGGCTTGGCCACAGTCCTTTCTTTTGGGGCTCTTTTCCTGAGCACCACATTACACTTGGAAATATCTCTCTTAACACACTTTGTACTTTTTCCTGAGTTTTAAAATGCTCTTATGGGGGGATGTAAATCAATTTAAGTAAAATGATAGTTGAAATCATTTAAATACATAAAGCATTTTGTATTTTTTTGTATTTTGTATATACTTACTATAAGATTTTTTTCTTTGCATACACACACACACACACACACACACACACACACACACATACACAGGTGAGTGTTGTTGCTGTGTGTGCCCACATGTGGAAGGATGCCCAGAGAGGCCAGAAGAGGGCGTCAGATCTCTTGGAGCAAGTTACAGGTGGTTGTGAGCCACCCAGAGTGGGTGCTAGGAATAAAACCAATCAAATTCTAGTCTTCAACTCCAAAACAAACATGGGCAGGAAAATGAGGTCAAAGCACAAGACCTTCTAGGCTGAAGTGGAGCTTCTACAGAGGAAGGAATGAGAGCTGCTGAAGTGAGAGGCTGAACTTTGAGTCCAAGGCCTTGGAGACCAACAGGTAAGGACCAGTGAGGCGCTTCAGTGGGTAAAAGTGCTTGCTACTAGCCTGATGACCTACAAGATAGAAGGAGAGAGCCAACTTCCACAAGTTGTCCTCTGACCAGCCATGGCACACACACATAATAAGTAAATAAGTATGTAATAATTTAATTTGTTAAGGAAATGCAGCAGTTAAAAGACTTACTGGTAAGTAACCTAATGGTCTAGAAGTCTGAAGACAAGCATTAGGAAAACTGTCATTGTGATAGGTGACTATGTGATATGAAGGGTTTCTTAAAACTATTTAATGCTATCTTCTACACTGGCTGTGGTGTTTAAGTTTCACCCTTAACAAAAACATATATTTTAACTTAGTATTTCATTGTTTGATATTTATGCTTCTCATTGTTCATCAAGAACTTAAATAACAAAGTATCATTTCCAAGCTTAAGTACAGCATTTTAATATACCTAAGTAGTATTTTTATTTAACTGTGTGAGGAGATACAAGTGTGTGTATGCTCACAATTGCATGTGGATGGGCACATAGCACATGTGAGGGGTTGTTGTGCATATGGAGGCCCAAGGTCCATTGCTGTGGGATGGTCTGTATGTGCTCTGATTGGTCAATAAATAAAACACTGATTGGCCAGTGGCCAGGCAGGAAGTATAGGCGGGACTAACAGAGAGGAGAATTGAGAGAACAGGAAGGCAGAGGGAGACACTGCCAGCCGCCACCATGACAAGCAGCATGTGAAGATGCTGGTAAGCTACGAACCACGTGGCAAGGTACAGATTTATAGAAATGGATTAATTTAAGATGTAAGAACTAGATAGCTAGAAGCCTGAGCCATTAGGCCAAACAGTTTAAACAATGTAAGTCTCTGTGTTTACTTGGTTGGGTCTGAGTGGCTGTGGGACTGGCATGTGACAGAGATTTGTCCTGACTGTGGGCCAGGCAGGAAAATCCTAGCTACAGTCCATGCCACAAATCATCATCAATCATTTGCTTTTTCCACCTTACTCATTGAGACAGGGTCTCTCAATCAAACCCAGAGCTCATCGACTTGGCTAGTCTGGCTAGCTAGCTTGCTCTGAGAATCCTCTGTCTCAGTCTTGTGAGGCTGTAATTACAAATGAGTCCCCACCACACCCACCTAGCATTTACATAGATCCTGAGGATCAGAACTCTGGTTCTCAAACTTATGGGGCAAGCATTTTGATCACTGAGCTATCTCCCCAGCCCACAGATCTATTCAGTACAAAGATTCCATGTTAGATAGAGTTTAACTCCAAATCAATTTTCTGTCTAAAACCAGCAGTATTCTTTGGTGCTTCCTACATCTCAGGTACAATAAAGTTTTGAAATATATTTTTACTGGCTCCCCAAAACATCACTCAGAGCAGATTATGAAAACTCTACAGAGAGGGTGAGTAACTTGCTGAAGTCCTCAGAGTTAAGAAGTAAGAGAATGATGATTCTTAAAATATACTTTACTAATCCTTTTTAATATATTTATTTCCATTTTTGTTAGTTTATTGTTTTTATTGCTGGGATCCAAACTACACCCTCCCCTCCACTGTCTTGTGTTTTAAAGCAATGGTCTTTCATTTACTCCAATATGGAAAGGGAGCGGTTTGGGCTGTGCTCACCAGGCAATCCCTGTCTTCTGTTTTATCAGGTAGCTTTAGTGATTGCAGCCATCTAATGATTCAGTCTGATGAGGCAGGGTTTCAACTCACCCACTGACCCTCGGGTTGGTGCTGCCTTGCACTGGGCTTCTTTCTGTACATGTTTTACATCCTCGAGGAGATCAGCCAGAGCTGTATATAGCATCTGGGCTCTCAGAGGTAAGGACCAGATGTTCTAAGCTTTGGGGGCCTATTGTTTTAAATCCCAACTATTGTGTTCTCGATGTTTCCTGGCCAACACAAATTACAAAAGCAACCTAGATTCTACAAAATGCAAAGTACGCTCAAGCTCTTGGGAAAAGAGTAGCCGAGCCTTTGTGGTCAGTTTGGACTTTATCACGATTGGCAAATGTGTTAGTAAAAATAGAGTGATTCCAAGTAGTTCTCCCAGGGTCACTGTTTTGAGCCTCTTGGCTGCTCTAGGGCTGATGCGTTTCTGCAGCTGTGTGTACAATTGAGAGGCAAGGAATCTGTTAAATTTCAGAGTCCTTTGCTCCTTTGGCTGGAAGCTGTTTAGGACTGTGAGAACTGCACAAACGCATTTGATAGTTCTAAATCCATTTGATTTAGCTTTTGTTCACTGGCTTGGAAAATGTTTCCAATATTTTATTTCAAAGTAAGTAATTTGTGAGAATTATATTGGAAATATTTGGCAGTGCCTGGCATAAAAGGGTACTCCATGTGGTTAGCTGCTTCCTTTTCCCCGTTGAAGCTCCCTTCGGTGAAAATGCATTCAGTAAGCCCACAGCACGTAGATTCTGCTCACCTGCACATAGTCAACATTGATCCTGGTGCAATCACGCTTTAATTTAGCAATCTGTCCAAAAGCCTGCTGCCATCCCCACTCTTACTCTATCACAGAGCCAAAAAAGCTCGGAATGTAATTTGGACGCTGAAAATGAGCGCACAGCAA
The DNA here is from genome assembly GCA_902168325.1 of Peromyscus nudipes. Classification (NCBI taxonomy): domain Eukaryota; kingdom Metazoa; phylum Chordata; class Mammalia; order Rodentia; family Cricetidae; genus Peromyscus; species Peromyscus nudipes. Next base: position 51,305 of record CABHPH010107171.1, on the reverse strand, counting down.
GCATTCATAAAGCTGAAATGTCACCGTTTACAGAGGAGCAGAGTTCTCTACAGTCAAGACCAGTACGGTGTTTGTAATGATCTCATAATCTCCGCCTATAAAATGTCAAGACCAACGACTTCTCCTAAATCTCACTCCCACTTTCTGAAAGGAGACACAGCAAGGTTACCACATGCGTGTTAGCTCCCTTCGCTATTCTGTGCGCAGATAGACTCTTTCTCTGGCTTCAGTTGTGAGCGGCTCATCACAGATACAGGTCAGGTGTGCACAGGTGCAGATCTCACCTGGTTTTGAGCCACTGGGCAAACTCAAGGAAGCCAAGCACCCTGGCCAGCAGACCTCAATCAGAACCACTCCAGTGGGATTTAAATATTTTTGTATGGATTCCACAGAAGGTGAAAACAGTATTGTTGATCTAGTATTTACTTACGGACACGAAAGTGCAGCTCCCTGGATCTATCTGGAGAAGAATTTCCATTTTAAGCAGCAAAATCTGCCTTATGGCCAACCTAGGTCGACAATGATGCAAACATCCCGAGAGGTGTGATTTGAAGTACTAAAGCTTACACTTTTCTCTCCACATTCAGAATCTGATCTTCCCAACCTCCCCGGTGCATAAGCAAATACACATGTAATGGTGCATGTAGGTGTGCCCACGTTTATATGTGTGTGCACAAGTATTCACAAACACATATATAATTTTTAATGAAAAGCTTAGTACACTAAGCATGCTCCACTTTGGCTTTGTCCTTGAAGATGGCATGTGTGCCCTCAGCCTGTGTGAGTTGTTAGACTACTGGAGGTTGTATGGGTCATAAAGAACAGAAATGTGTTCTTTGCAATTCTGGAAACTTAACAGTGCAAAATCAAGATAGCAGCAGATTTAGTTCCTGACAAAGGCTGTTTGTTACAGATGACCATCCTGTCACTCCTGTGGGGAAAGAAATAGAGAGCTGTTTGTGGTCTCTCCTATAAAGGACACTAATTGCATTCATAAGAATTTCATTCTCATGATCTAAGCACCTCCCACAGGCCCCAGCCCTTGCTCTGATCTTTGCAATGAAGATTTCAGCTTTGAATCTTTGTGGGGAGGAACAGAAAATTCTCCAGCATAGTAGATTCCTTCCATATCACCCTATGGAAATACCCCCATTCCTTTCAGCTATATGAATGACTCACTGTTTACATGCCTATTTCTAAAAATTAGTCTCTTATGGGTGACCACTTTCCTTGTCTCCAGTTAGTGACACTATTAGCATCTCATTCAGACTATGGAAGTGCCCAAGTCCTGGATTTCCAGGCAGCTTCACTTTTATTCCGCCTTTGCTAGTGCCAAGCCATGTGACCTGGGGCAAAGTCCCTCCCCTCTGTTAGTCACAGTATTCTCCAAAAAATTGATTAATTGTGCTCATGGTAAAGACCAGAGCATTTGCTGTTAAGTTCCTATATATCTTATTCCAACATATTCACAGGATAAATAATGCTTCCTTTGAAATTCTCATGTCAAGTTCTGAAGGCTACTTCAAGTTGTCACCAGAAATGTCAATCATGCCTGTCTCTTCCCATCAATTTCAACTTATTCAAGTATATGTGTTTTGATGAATCAAACTGATGACTTTCAAAAGTTAATTCATGTTAATTTTTATGCCCTTTTAATTTGAGGCACATATGCAAGAAAATTCTCCTAAACTTTTATGAGCAAATGTCTTATGAAAATCTACTATGAGATAGGATAATTGAATAACACTAAGAGATATAAAATGTATAATCTTTCTTTGTGGAAAGAGTATGGGTACCATATAGCAGGAAGTGCCCTGGAATGCAGCTGTATGACATTTGTATGTATATAAGATGTGATCATATGTGTACATGGTAATAAGAGTAACTGTATATGTGTCTCCTCTAACAAGTCCCAGGAGAACTTACATGGGGGGTCTCACTGATGTGACCTGTAGGTTCTGAATCCTATCAGCCATAAACGAAATTTACAGAGCACAGTTCATCAAATTAGAATCCTAGAACGACCTGCATGATGCTTAGTCTGGTTGTCAACATGATACAATGTTGAATCACCTGGGAAGAGAATCTCAATGAGAACTTTTCTAGATCAGGTTGCCCAGTGGGCATGTCTGGAGGAGAATGTCTTGACTGCCTTAGTTAATGTGGGAAGACCCAGCTGAAAGTGGTGGTGCCATTCCCTGGTTTAGGGCCCTGCACCATATCAGAGCAGGGAAATGGGGTTGAGCACTTGCAGTGCCCTGTGTGGCTTGGATCTTGAACCTTGATTAGGGGTGGCGGGGAATGAAGAAAGGACAGACACAAACACACAGCAGTGCTGGGGTCTGGTGGGGGGTGTGCACTGTGATGAAGCGGCACCTATGACTGCTACAGCCTGGAACCTCAGCATGTTTATTGTATGCAGCACAGGGGAAGGGGTTGTCTATTGCCTTTGTCGGAGAATTGCTGTCTGTAGCCAGCTGGCACAGCCATATCTGAATGAAATGGCAGAAGTAATAAAGCCAGCACAGCTGCTTGACACAGATCCAGCAGAGCTGAGCCACATGATGGCTGCCATGCCACCTTTGGTTTTCATCTCCACCTGTTACATACTTGGGCACTTTTAATATTTGTACAATTTGAGGATGTTGGATTGATGGAAAATTCCTTATGAATCATTTACTCCTTCTCCCAGGAATGCTGCTTCTAAGCTCATCCAGGAAAGTCCTGAACATACTATCCCCCTTACCCCCACACTTTGAGGGAGATATCCTTATCTACTTGAAGGTCTTCCTTATGCCTTGGAGGTTGTGACACATAAAGAAGAAGCCAGAGGTGTCTTCATGAGGCTATGAGACATTCTTAAAACATCTGTCCCTGTACTTACACTGGAACAAGATATTCAAAACAAAGTAAAATTAAAAAGGTCAACAAGATTCGGTGGGCTAGAGGAATTGTCCACAGTTCAGATTACAAGCCTCTTCCCACTGTACACTCAGACAATTACTTGGCATACAACTCTGCCCTACATAGAGACATATTGATAAGTAAAGTATGGAGTGGGAAGATGATAAAAGTACGAGGTGTTAGGACTTCTCTCTCTTAGAAGTTAGCTCATGTACAACCACTACAATGTCATATGGCCAAGGAACAACAGAATGCCAGGATTAGACATATAGACAAATTCTATAAGGATATAAATGTGAACATTGATTGTATTATGCCAGAATTTGAATAATAACTACAGCAGGTTTAGCCTGAGAATTTTTCCTGGGCACTTTGATCACTAAGAGTTAATAATACACTGCCTGAGACATGGCAAAATGCCCAGGGTGGTTGAAGGTTTTGTTTTGGCCTAGTGTCCTTAAAGCAACCAAAACAACCAGCCTGAGCACAGGCTGTCATATGCCTCTAGATTCTCAAAAATTGGGTTATGGGTTTATGAGTAAAAATGATAACTCTGTTTATTAATGATGTCAAAACTTGAGGGAAAATAATTGGAAATGATAACTCTGTTCTGTCATAGTTTATTAATGATGACTAAAAGATGAGCAAAAGGAAGTGAAATACATGTCCAAAAACAAAAATGATATGATCTATATTTTGGAACATCATGAATGCATCCCTGCTAACTAAATTCTGTATAAATAAAGAAACACTCTGGCTGCTAGTCAGTCAGGCTGCAAGATTCTCCCGACCACCATGGCCTGGCTCACTTCCTTGTTCCGCCGACTCCTTACACCCTCTGCAGGACCCATCCACCGCTGCCGGGGAATGGCTCCCGGCAGCCAGCAGTTGTCCGAGTCAGGCTGTTGGAGGTGTCCGGAGTCAGCAGTCTCAGGCTATAAACATCCCGGAAGATGAAGCTGCAGTTGACAATTTCCCATGGGTCTGAAGCCCTGACCTTTGTCCTGGCTATGCCCGTGTCAACAATGTACATTTCACTCAGGACATCACTCAGGGCGTCCTCTGCTCCCTGCAGTAGTAAGCATGCAAGCATTTGTTTCCCTTTTATCTGGACTTGTAGCTGTGATGTGTCTAGTTGTTTCAAGTTTCTGCGGCCTTAACTTCCCTCCAATTGTCCCGACCAGCGGGATCTTCAGCAGAGACCCTAGAAGGGGGAATGGCGAATGAAAGGGACAAGAGACACAAAGAATTGACAGCAAGACAGTATTCTGATCAAGCTGCAAAATTTTATTTTTCTCAGGTGGGTTTTATAGTAAGCAGACCAGGAAACTTTCTTTGGAAAAAGATCAGGGGACTGTTGAGTTGCCAAGCAACCCAACCACAAAACATTGTTACTAATGGTCACTATAGCAGAAAGATATGAAAATGTTAAGTTATTTTCCAATAACTCAAGACTTGTCCAGACATGTCAAAAGTTTCTGGTTAGTGGCTCAATCCTGGACAACAGAAACTTAACTCAGGCAGGCAATATGGCATGGCTCTTACAATTGTCCTCGGCATCCAATAACTAACTATAGCCTGGAATTATGAGCTCAAGTAAACCATTTCTGCCATAGGTTGCTCTTTTGTCAGAGTATTTTATCACAACAGAAATGAAACTAAGACAAACAAGTTTAACCAAAGTATATAATAGTCATGCTTAATCTGCTAACTCAGTGATTTACTATGCTGTGCTTTAAACTTTAAAACAGCAATTTCTCCAAAAACAACTGCTAAATATAGGCCATCACCAGTAGCTTTGTGGGGACGCTAGCCCTCATCACACCAAGATTGGAACTGTGCAGTTTCAAAGGAAGTGTTCCCAGGAGCATGGCTGGAGCCCCAGAACAGCTACCCAGAACCCTCAGATGGGCTGTTCCTTTCAGCAAGTGGCCTTTGAGCAGGGCTGTAAGAGCTCTGTCCAGCATAATCTTAGAGCTTGGACAGACAGGCAGGCAGGAAGGCAAGAATCAGGAAATAGCAAGGAGTAAGTTGAGTCCAAAGCAGACTGAACAGACAGACTTAGGACAGAGGACGAGAGTGGGACAAGGCCACACAAAGGCTATTTCTCTTATTGGCCCTTATTATCTTGGTTCCTAGCCAGCACAGGGTATGGGGTTTTGGTTGTTATCAAAAGAATCAGAACTAAAAGAATGAATTTTGTTGTCAAAAGTGGAGCTCAGGAGTGATCTTCTCTGGCCCGGTGTGTTGCTGTGTGTTAACTGCCTTAAAACATTCCTCTCCTGTCTGCTGTTCCTCAAAGAGAAAACAGAGCTTTGTGCTACTCTTGAAGGAGGGAAAAAATGCTCTCTTTTCTGTGTTTGGTTGTGGTCCCTGCTCAGTAACAATGACTTGGAAGAAAGAAAAATTACAAAGAAACAAAGTCCTGCCATTTTCCTGAAAGATCCCTGCCTCTATTATCACTGTTTTAAATTGGGAAATTCAGAGTTAGGAAATTATATCCTTTACAAAACAAATTTGTCATTCTTTTTTGTGAATGGACATTTTATCAGATGGCAAGGTTCACATACAATGGCGATCTAGTACTTGCATTTGTGTTTCATTTTAGCCTACATTAAATTAGTTTAATAGCCATGGCTATAAATCACTCAGAATCTTTCCACTTATTTTAAGCTCACTAACATCTTTGCAAGCATGTATGGGTCTATTTGTACACACAGAGGGATATTTATGTACAGAAAATGAAATATGTAGGTTTGTCTGTGGTGTGTGTGTGTGTGTGTGTGTGTGTGTGTGAAATTTACAATAAAAATCAACAACTGAGGAGATAGCTTAGCATAGCACTTGCTATGAAAGCATGAAGACCTGAGTTCAAATCCCCAGCCCCCGTATAAAAAACTGAGCATGGCCACACGTGCCTGCAGCCCTAGATCTGTCTCCCAGTGTTAGGAACTCACTGACTGGACTACCTAAAATAGTGACTTCTGGTTCAGCGAGAGTCCCTGCCTCAAGCAACAAGGTGGAGAGCACTAGGGGAGGCAGCAGAGGGCGTGAAGGCAGCCCTCACCCGGTGGAGAGCAGAGAGCAAGCCTGCTTTTGCCAGCCCTTCACACAGCAACATGAATCTGTTCATAACCCAGACACCTCCCAAGAGACCTTTCCTTGCTGTTGCATTGAGGACTGAGAGTCCAACACACGTGTTAAAAAGGATACATTAGATAACAGTTCTGAAGCTTAACTGCCATTTCCTAACTCACACAGCCACTGTGGTTCCTACCCACTCACGCTGGACCAGCAGGTTCAGAAGCTACGTTCTCTAAATCTCCAGCTTTTCCTGGTGGTTGGGCTGAAACTTCTCTTGGTTTCTTGGCACTTTTCTTACAATAATTTGTCTTAAGGGCTGAAGATGTAGCTAAGAACTGAAGCCTTTGCCTCGCATGTGTAAGGCTCCAGGTTTGACCTCCAGCATTAACAACAACAACAAAAAAAAAGACAAGAAAAGTAGATGTTGCTCATGGGCCCAGCAAGATGGCTCAATGGCTAAAGCTGTCTATCACCAAGCTTAATGACTAAAACCCATGTGGTGGAGAGAGAGGGTCAACTCCCATAAGTTGTCCTCTGACCCTTACTCTTATGCCCTGCCATACAAACTTACACACACCCCACCCACAACACAAACACACAAACAAATAAAGAAATGTAAAAAAAAAAAAGTACTCTTAAGATTTTTTTTCCCCACTATATGGTTAAATTAACTTGTTCATCATTACCATGTCTGTCATCATTTCTTTAAAAATCAAACAAAACTGTGTTTTCTAGAGTCTGTCTTCTTATACTGGAAAAAAAGAAAACTGAGATTGGTTTATGATCAGATTAGGAAGTAATTTTGTTTGCTAATTAGAGAGTAGAGCTTACTAATGTGTGCTTATAGGTCATATATCATTTTAATATTTTGAATTTTAATATCTAAATATTTTATACATGTACTAAATTACTTTCATTATGCATTATACTCTCGTTTTCAATTTTATTCTGGTCTTTAGGAAGGTTTTCACTCTTTAATTGACAATACATACATAAATTTTAAAATTCGTTTTCATTTGTTATTATCATCTGGTTTACTAATACATTATTTACTGATGCTAGAGTATTAACAAGAATATTATCTTGTCCCCATTACGTCTGTTCTCTTCCCTCTGGTCTACTGACCAGCAGTCACAATCGCTCTCAGCTTCCACTTCTGAAGATACCCATACTCTAGTCACTGCTTTATTATTTACCGCCCACTCTTTTTGAAGATCTGTGCTCGTCACTTTGCATCCCACAGAGACTTAATGATGTAATAAACAGCCATTGTTGAAACTTTTATGCAAATGTATTTGACAGTTCCTTGAGAAATACACTTACAAAACTACTGAAAGAAGTATCACAAGAACCAAAGTCATCTAAAAGCTACAGACAGCATTGAAATTGCAAGAATATCACCCTTTCTGACTACAAAAGTTCTGCTCAGCTGCTTTACAGGTGTAATTATCTAAGGTAGAAATAAATCCAATCTTATATAACTTCCTTATGAAAATAACAGCCAAGGTGATGTTTCTCAACTCATTTTATTAGTACTATATAGCCTGGACATCAAAATTGGACAATGATATCACAAAAAAACAGGGGAGAAAAAGAAAGAAATCCAAAATTTCCATGAATACGGGCACACAATTCTTGAGTAAGTATTATCTACCTAGCAATACATTGGATGGCTCAGAATGAAGATGGGCCTGAAAAATAATATCGATGGGGGAAGACAGAAGAAAGTGCACAATACAATCATAGAAAAGTACCAAATATTACCAGTGACACCAGATATGGGCATGTAGATAGTCCAGACTATTTAGAGTGATGCTTACAAGAGTGATTTCTTGAACATACATAGAGTGAAGTTAACACTAAAAGAATAAGAAATATGAATCCCTCCCATCTTTACAACAAGGAAAAACTAAACCGAGCTCAGTGGATTCATCTTGGTCCAGCATCAAGATAATGCAACACACCCTGAGACCTGGAGCGACTGGCCCATCTAGAGAAACAACAAGGATGGTTCCAGATACTTCTGAATCTGTAAACTGGGAGGCATATCTAGATAGGGATTTTACAGGCACATGGAGGCCATTTGGGAACTTGGGGTTCTGCAATCCTCCATGATTTATTCACAGCACTAGACATTGGTACACTGATTCTACTTGCAGAAAACACTTTATATCCTCACATAGGAAGAACTGAGAAATAGTTCGTATACCCTAGCAAGAGAGGGAAGAGGTGTGTTGGTCAAAAATAGCCAGGAGAGTCTCCCTGAGAAAGATGTGCTGTTAAGGGGGAACACCATTTTTCATGGGAAGCACATGTCTTGCTGGGCAGCCAGGGTGCAGATGAAGATGAAGCGCCCAGATAATGAGACTATCCAAGCAGTCCAAGCCTGTCAGATTAGCATAAGATATCATTCCCCATTTCTGCTACCACCTGGGGTGTCACGTCCAGTTCTCAACAACAATCAAGACAGTCCAATGAGCAAAACAAACAATATGGACAGCAAGAAATCAACAGAACCATATTCAAACACAGTGTGGATGTAGGAATCCCCAAACTGGGAATTTAAAATAAATATAATTAATGTCAGAACAAAGTAAATAAGAAAGAGTAGACGGGTAATACAAGCACAGACTGAAACTAAGGCACACAGAAAGGAAATACTAGATAGACACCAACAGCATTGTAAGATAAATGATGCTGGGGGCGGTGTTAGAACACTCCCCTCAATCATTCATAGGCAAGAAAGGTCAAAGAAATCAGCAAGGATGCTCTGGCAGCTTTGGTGTAAGACTACTGGCAGAACAATGGAGTACTACAAAAACTCAATACTTTTGCCTCCACAAACTAAATGCCAGAAAGCCACACAACACCCACAGTGTGTCTGTACTTCTTTGAACTAGGGATGAGGGGCTCAGCTGTAACTCCCCTCCCAATTCCATAAGTGCTGTCTGAAGACTGAGCCCAGTCACTGGCCCAGTTCCCACCATTGTAACAGAGCTTGTCTGTCATCTGAGTCTCTTCGGTCTGTTCGGACTGGAAGTCTTACAAGAAACACGGAGTTTACTTTTCAGAATGCTGAATGACAGGGTGCCCAAATTCAAGACAAATTCAGTGTCCCATAATAATGCCTTCTCCCTGGGTCCCTCAGTCTAAAGCAAACAAGGTCTCAGAGCCTCTTTTGTATGAGCACTAATTCCATTCACACGGTCTTTACCCTCTGTGATCCAGTTGCTTTCCCCAAATCCCAGCCCTCAACACCACCATCTTGTTTGTATATATAAAGTTCCTCTCTTGTCATGCGCCCCTGAGGCCGTTTGCAAGACAGAATATTTATGATCTCCTCTACCTTAAAACTTCCATAATATTTAGACTTCCATTTAGCACTTTTTAAAAATTATTGTTATAGGAGGCAACTGCACACAATTCTTGGAATTGTTTGGAAAAGACATTTCACCTTTCACACATATTGGAAGTGCCCTGAGTTGAGTGCTACATTGTACTGGTGATGTCATGGAAAACTGTGTTGGTCTGGGAACTGTGCATGGGCCATCGCATTTTCATCCCCTGGGACCTGGTTAGATCTTTCCTCTCCTCTGAAGACCTGCTCCATCAGGATCTGCATTAACAAGGTCCCTAGAGCACCTCACACTGAAGCCCTTCGTGGGAATTGGGGAAGCTGGCCAAGACAAACTAGTTTCAGCTATGTGGTATGGGCAAAGCAAGGTCTGTGCTCTCCCAGAAACTGCAAGATTCAGAGAAACTTCTGCCTTAGCATCCAACAAGCTGCAACTGAACCTGGTCTCTGGAGTCAACATCTCAATTATTCATCCATGTACTTGAGTAACTACCATTGCTCATCAATCATAATCTTCTCTAATTGTTGTAATGTTCATGTCACGATGAGGACACAAGTCTGTCTTAGCTACTTTATGTTGCTGGGATAAGACACCATGACCAAAGCAACTTATAAAAGAAAGCATTTAATTTAGAGCTCATGATTCCAGAGGGCTAGAGTCCATGACCATCACCGCAGGGAGCATGGCAACAAGCAGGCAGGCATGGTACTGGAGCAGTAGCTAAGAGTTTACATATTGAGACAACCATGAAGCAGAGAGTAGTAACTAGGAATGCTTTTGAAATCACAAAGCACACTCCCAGTGACACACCTACTCCTTCTCATGCAGTTCCACCAACTAGGGATAAGGATTCAAACACATGAGCCAATAGGGGTCACTCTCATTCAAACCACCACAAGGCCCTAATGTTACCACACCTGCTGCAAATAGTAGCCCAAGTTTACAGGAATTTGCAAGTGCTAAATTATTTGAGAATGGTTGTTTTGATGAATGTGCATGAATAGCTGTTTTGTCCCTGACATAAATGAAGAAAAGCAATAGAGAATAAGCTAGGTAAACTGAGGAAAGAGACATCTCCCTGATGCTCCCTTCTACTCTTCAGGGTATTTTGTTTGGAAAAAATACTATGTTTATAAAAACTAGCTTGAACTTTGGTTTCTTTACAGTGTCTGAGACTTTGCTCTGATTTTTAAAATGTCTCTAAGTTCCACTGATGCAAATAATGTTTGTTTTTTATGAAAGTTTTAGAAGGTGGCAAATTAATGATATTGCTGTTGTTGATATTGATGGTTTGTATATCCAATTAAAATGACAGGGACACACTTGGGGGTGCAGAAGATGAGGAGAAGGAAGGGCAGAGTGGGAAGAGGGGAGGAGGGGGAAGAAGAGGGGAGGATGGGGAGGAGAGGGGAGGATAGGGAGGAGAGGGGGAGGAAGGATTAATAAAAAATAGAAAGTACTCAAGTGTCAGAACACAGGAGGCTAAATAAAACCTGAGCTGATGGGATGTGGAAAATGGGAAAGAAACAATGGAGCTCCTGCCGTCCCATTCATTCCAAATGCACACACATTTTTTCCCCTATGAGGCACTTCTGAAGTGAGAAAGGCAGATGGGACTGAAGAACACAGAACAGATTTAAAGCTTCAAAGACATGGGTCCACTTATCCCACCTGGAGACCCCTAGAGATGTCTGTCTCACCCTGGAAGAAGCCTGCATGCTCACTTCCTCAAACATTATCCCAAAACAGCATGAACCTTGAAACTGAAGCATGAGGCCAGAAGGGTGAGGCAGGAAAGCAAACCCTGAGGTAGAGTCAGCCTGCAGAATGCCATCTCACAGCTCCTTACCCATCCTGCTACTAGACCCACCCACACACCCACCCATTCTTATGCAGGAGATAGGAAGTCTCCTCTGGGACACCAGCCAGCTCAAGACGAAGTCCTCAAGTCTTTTTGTGGTCTCCCAGATAAGTAGCCAGGTCTTTGATCAGTTTACAGTAGTGTGTTGGATAACAAGAACAGCCTTCTAACCATGCAGTCCCACCACAATACCACCTCAAAAAACAACTCCTGATATCAGTTTAGTGTATGCTTCCAAGAATCAAGAATGACCAGCTCTATGAGAAAGTATTTAGTATGGAGTCAGAGACTGTAGCATGAGTCTTAAAAGTTCTTATTAATAAAATCAAACCCGAGGCCAGTTATTGGGGTGAACACTGGAAGGTCAGAGAGACAGAATAAGCCACAGCTATCTCACCTCGCTGAATCCTCAGCTGGTCTTGTTTCCTCAGACTGGATGCCCCGAGCCCTCATCCAGAATGGGTCTCAGCTGAACTGCTGCTAGAAGCTTGAAAGCTTAACCAACCACATGCTTCTCCAGGCCGCTTCTCCAGGCCAAATGCTGCTAGTTTCTGGTCCTCACGCTTTATATACCTTTCTGCTTTCTACCACCACTCCCTGGGATTAAAGGCGTGCTTTCTGGGATTAAAGGCGTGGGTCACCATGCTTGGGTGTATCCTTGAACACATGAATTTCTGCCTCTGGAATGCTAGGATTAAAGGCGTATCCTACCACTGCCTAACCTCTATGTTTAATATTGTGGCTGTCCTGTTCTCTGACCCCAGATAAGTTTATTAGCATACACAATATTTTGGGGAACACAATACCCCCACAAGAGACAAAATTCAAAAGAAAAGAGAAAGGAACATACACAGGAAAAAAGACAATGTGATAAACAAAAGAAAAGAATGAGACCTTGTTAGTTATCCAAAGTAATGTAATATATATTAATATATAATAATATTAATATATTAATATTTTATATTTATTCCTCTATATTACAAGTGGCTTCAATGAAAGGAAGAGTACAGATGAAAAGAAAGAAATATTAGAGATTTTAGAAGGTAATAGTATACATAAGAAATGCAAAAGACATTATTTAAATATGTTAAGGAAGCAAAATAAAGAGATAGACACTAGAAGAAAACAGCCACAAAGGGTCTGCTGAGGACACAGAGGAAAAGCACACAGACATGAGCTCTAACACAGAAGGGACATGATGAGCTGAAAAGAACAGTCAGGATGTGGATCTTAACGGCTGAATGAATAACTCATCTACTAATTAATCTAATGGGTATATTTAAATATTAAAATTTCTAGAAGTCTCCACTATTTAAGGGTGTCTTTTTCTCCATGTCTTCTACAAGAAAATGACTGGTGTGCCATGAGCATAAGAGTGCTCCAACTCTTCCTAAATTGTATTTTCCATGGTTTCATACTGATTATAGGTAAACTATGTGCGGTGGTTTAAAAGAAAATAGCCCCAAAGAGAGGGGCATTATTAGGAGTGGCCTTGTTGAAGTAGATATGGTCTTGTTAGAGGAAGTGTGTGGTGATATATTGTGTACCCCAATAAAGCTTGATGGGGATCAGAGGACAAAGCCACCCAGTATGTTAAACATAGAGGACAGGAAGTAGTAGCACATGCCTTTAATCCTAGCATTTGGGAGGCTGAGATCCATCTGGATTTCTGTGAGTTCAAGACCACACTGAGAACAGAGCCAGATGTGGTGGCACATGCCTTTAATACCAGCACTAGGGAGGAAGGGAGATGGCAGGGCACAGAAAGGTGTATAAGGTGTGAGTAAACAGGAAGCCTCTCTCTCTCTCTTTAGACTGAGGATTTCATAGAGGTAAGCTGGAGGCTAAAGCAGTTCCGCTGAGATCCTTTCCGGTGAGGACTCAAAATCAGTCAGAGGAGTCATGGAGCTGGTGAGGTGAGGTTGGCTGTGGCTTGCTCTGCTTCTCTGATCTTTCAGCTTTCACCCCAATTTCTGACTCTGGGTTGTTTGTTTATTTATTTATTTATTTTTGTTAATAAGACCTTTTAAGATTTGTGTGACAGAAGTGTGTCCCTGTGGAGGTGGGCTTTGAGGTCTCATATATGCTCAAGCCACACCCAGGGAGACAGACCACTTCCTGTTGCCTGCACAAGATGAGGAACTCTCAGCTAACTCTCCAGTGCCATGCCTGCCATCATGCCACAATGAGATACTGGACTGAGCCTCCGAAAATGTAAGCCACCCAGCTAAATGTTTTTCCTTCATAAGAGTTACGCCCTAACTAAGACACTATGTTAATCCAATTGAAATCTTGACTGTTCTTCTAACTTTGTCGTATAAACATGTCTATTCAAGGTAAAAAGCTTTATTTAACCAACTGATACATATCTATGTTCTACATTATCTGTGCTACATATATTATAATAAATATATAAGTTAAATATTTTTCATGTCAGAATTCAAGATCATGTGCCTGACTGTCTTACTTTAAGATTATTTTATTTTAATTTGGGAGTGTGTGGCATGTACATGCAGGTACATGTCTTGGAACTAGAGTTATGGGTAGTAGTGAATTATTCAACGTGAGTGCTAGGAACCAGACTCAGGTCCTCTGGAAGAGGAGCAAGTGCTCTGAATCATCCAGCCATCTCTCCACACTCCTGCTTATCTTATTTCAGAGATGAGTTTCTAACTAGATGATGTCAACAATCCAATTGTTGAATACATTTTATATCACTGTTTGCTGTTCAACAGTTAATGGCATTTTAAAAGTTGGTTGTTGGAGGCTGGAGCCTTACCGAGAGTGGAAGAAATAGTCTTCCTCAAGGAAGAACATACCAGTTGGGCTCCCAAGGCCAAATGGTCAGCCCTGAAAACATATACATACATATAATGTGATACAGTCTGAGGAGGTTGTATTAATGTATTTAGAAGCATATATAAACATATATGTGTACATTATGTATATAATAACAATTTAATAAAAAGAGGTGAATTTGAAAGATAACAAGAAAGGATACATGGGAGGATTTGGAGAAACAAAAGAGAGGGGGGAGAAATGTGATTTTATATTATCATCTCAAAAAAAATATTTTGAAAAGTATTTTAAAAGTTGTGGGCAAGGGCTAGAGAGACCTGAGTCCAATTCCCAGTACCCAAGTCAGGAGGCTCAGAATTGCCTGTAACTCTTGCTACAGGAGAAGCTGATGCTCTCTAGCCTCCCAAAGCACCTGTACTCCTCATGTACACACACACACACACACACACAATGCACACATGAACACACACACACAATTTTAAAACTTAAATTTTTTTTTATAATTGAAGACATTAGCACTTATTTAATGGAAGAATCATAATTAAGGAACACGTTATGGGACCTGTAACTTTGCATCAGTGAGGTGGGTGTGCTGATGTGTCCTCAAGAAAGACCATAAGCCAATGAGCTCCATGAAGGTTGCAGCCCATCTTCTCTAACCACCAAATTTGCACGTGATGTAATCTTCCTACCTGTGGCATGGACTGCTGGAGACTCAAGAAACCATAGGAATGGCAGACAGTTCCTACATTACTTTTCGCCTGTTTTGCTCATGTGGTCTTAATAGAAAAAGCTTAATTGCTCCCGGTGTTCCTTTAAATAATTAGTGTGCTTGTTTGCTGCATTCCCCACCCCACCCCGCTTGACAAAGAGAATGCTGGGAATAATTCATTCTGAAGTTGAGTAATAGCCATGACTGTGGGTTACAGGAATGGAACAAAGCTTGCCTGACAATTCTTTAAAATGCTGTTTCAATTAAATTCAAAAGATAAATGGGGGAATTTTCATCAGCGTGGAGCAAGCATGTTCTACCCTAAAATTTCTCATACCGTGATCTTGAATTTATTTCCTTCTAAGGACCCTGTCAATTACAGCAGTGCTCTGATTATTAACAGTTCAAGTGTCATTCTGGAGCCAGTTTCTTCCAAGAATCAGATTCACATCAGCAGGCAAGACAGACAGTGAGTGATGCCTTAGCCATTTCAGTAAAACTCATTAAATCTCTACAGACAGGATGCAAAGGCTCCCCTGCCGTCTAGGACCCATGAGTGTAGACACCTCAAAGAACGTTCAAGCTCCACCTACACATCTACACATTCCAAAAAGAGCCTTTGAGCAGAAGGGCATGCGCAGGAGGAAACCCTTGAGTACCCAGTAGCCAGCTTAGGATCACATGAGAAAGAATTCCAATGTCCTCAAGACAGGGCATCAGGAAAGGAGCTGAAGTTTCTATGTGAATGGATTCTCCCTTCCCCACCACCAGGGGACAGCCTTCTGGGTCTCCTGTAACTCAGGTGCTGTAGAACCTAATGGGGCAGCATCTGATAGACCAACTGACCCTGAAGAAAGTCTCCACCTGAGGGGGACCTTTTCACTGTGCTGGATTTTGTCAGCAGAAACTGTTGATCCAAGAAGTTTCTGCTTTTGAAATTTCATTTGTGTTAATATATTGTGTACCCTAATAAAGCTTGCCTGAGGATCAGAGGACAGAGTCAGCCACTAGATTAGACATAGAGGCCAGACAGTAGTGGCATACACCCTTAATCCTATCACTGGGGAGGCAGAGATCCATCTGGATCTCTGTGAGTTCAAGGCCACACTGGAAACAGAGCCAGGCAGTGGTGGCACACATCTTTAATGCCAGTATTGAGAAGCACACACTCCTTTAATCCCAGGAAGTGAGGGCAGGGCAGAGAAAGGTATATAAGGTGTGAGGAAATAGGAACTAAAGCAGTTCAGCTGAGATCCCTTTCGGGTGAAGACTCAGAGGATTTCAGTCAGAGGATTCATGGAGTTGGTAAGGTAATAGGTGGTGTCCATGGCTTGCTCTGCTTCTCTGATCTTTCAGCTTTTACCCCAATATCTGATACCAGGTTTTTTTTTTATTAAAGGACCATCTAAGATTCAAACAACATTCATTTATTTGTGTTAACTGCAATTTCAATTTCTTCAACAGAATTCAGTTCTTTTCTAATTTATTTTTGAGTTTGGGTAGTCCATTGATCACTTTCTTCATTGCTATAACAAAATAGCTGACATATAGCCCCTCACAGGAGTGGTTTGGGCTCACAGTGGGAGGATACTGTCGAGCACAGAAGGGAAGGCATGGTGGCAGGGAGGTTAGGCAGCGGGCCACATGGCGTCCACAGGCAGCAAGGAGACAGAAATGAACATTGGTGCTCAGCCCGATTTCTCCTTTGAATTCTGCCCCACACCCAGCCCAGGAGATGATGTCACCCACATTCAAGGGGAATCTTCTCACCTCAATTAGTCCCATTTAGGACACCCCCTGTGGACCTACCCAGAGATTTGTCTGCAATGTGAGTCTAGATCCTGTCCAGTTAGTTGGCTACAATCACTATAAACCATTATAACTTTTGAGAAATGACTGCACTTCATCTGAACTATCAAATTTAAGTGTGCATTTGTTTGAAATATTTAATTATCCTCTTATAGTACGAGAGATCTCTATTGCTAGCTCTTCTCATTGGTGGCAGGTAGTGATGGTTATTGTATGCTCTATATTTTGTTTGTCCCATTTAAAGACCAGTATCAATTACATTGATCTCTCAGAGAGTAAGAATTTGGTTTCATAAATATCCTTCATTGATTTTAATCTAACTGATTTCTTCCATTATCTTTGCTTTTTCTAGGGGGTTTCCGTAGTGTACTGGTCATCACGCTCGCCTAACATCTTTGCTTTTTCCTCTCTCTTTTCTTTGGGGGATTTCTTAAGGTAGAAACTTAGGTTGTTGACTTTAGATTCACTTTCTGGCCTAAGATTTCTTGAGTTGAGTTGTGTTCCCCATTCTCCTGTATGTTGAAATTCTAACCTGGAAACTCTTGAAACTTGGGTTTATTTGGGATAAGATATTAATTAAGTTAGTAATGAGGTCATACTGAAGTAAGGTGATCTCTAATCCAATATGGTGTTTGTTACAATTCTCCTGATAAAGAAGAAAACACAGAACATGGGTATGCACACAGTGATACCATAGGGATACATTGCCAGTTATAGCTAAGAAGGTCCTAGAAGAGCCTCCTCCTCAGAACTCTCGGGAAGTTCTGACCTACCAGCACTTGGATCCCATGCATCTGGCCTTCAGATCTGTGAGACAGTACGTTTGTTACTTAAGCCTTCCAGTTTGTGTGTTATTGCTCTCATAGACTGAAAATCAACTCACACTTCCATTTTAGCTTTTTGTTTTGTTTTGTTTCAAGCATACTAAGGCTGAAATCTAGGGAATTTCAGATGCTAGGCCCAAGCTTGTCACCAAGCTACACCCTACAGTCCCCAAACATAAGCTTTTGATGCTATAAAATCCCCTTAGTTAAAGCATAGCTTAAAGCATAGGTCATAAATTTTGCTGGTTCAGTTTTTTAATTTTGTTATGTTAAAACATTTTATGCTTTTCTTGAGACTTCTTTTTTTGACCTTTGGGTCATTAGTAAATAGTACAGAATGGAGTATTTATTTTCCAACTATTTTGAGATTTTCCAGCTAAATTTCTGTTACTTAATTCTTATTTTGTTCCATTAAAGAATAAGAATTTATAAGTTTTCAATTCTTTTAAAATTTCTAAAATTTGTATTATGATTCTAAATGGTAACATTTGATAAAGTATTCCATTTGAACTTAAGAAAGTGTATTCTGCTCCTGTTGAGTGGAACGCTCTGTAAGGTTCAACCCAAGTTGATGAATGATGCATGCTCTATTTACATCCTGACTGATTTTTTTGTGTTGCTTCTGTTTATTTTTTTTCTAGACAACAGAGCAAAGTCTGAAAGGTGCATGTGAGTCCCATCTGTCTAGTTTTCATTTCAGTTCCACGAGCCTTTCAGTCGCTAAAGCTGGGGGTAAATGGAGTGGTGCTGACATATCACACACATTTAGAAATGTTGTATGCTTGGTGAGCTGACCCTTCTTGACATAATATAGCACAGTCCTACCTCTGTTCATCTTCCATGCTTTAAAGCATAACTTGTCTGATATGAGTATAGATCTTACAGTTTTTTTATGAGTAATATGTTCATGAAATTTTTCCTCTTCTTTTACTTTTATTATATCAACTCTATTATATTGGATAGACCACACTAATGTAATTATTACATTCTTAACTCTGTACCGAATATATTTTAGATGCCACAGGTATAGTATAGAGATCACATATTCTATGGAATATAGAAGAAAACCCTGAATGTTAGTTTGTCATGTGGAATTTATATTCTATGTTCAACATTAAGCATAGAGTTCAAATAAAACAGATGCCTTGTGAAAATAATGATGTCAGTATCATTCCATTTACACCCAACTTCAGAAACTAGATGCGGTGACAGAGGACAGATAAAGCTGAACCATGGAAGGTGATCCCAGAGGTAGGCAACCTCAATGTGACCCACACAGGACTGATTAAAGAGGACCGAGCAGTCACCGAGGATGATGGAGCATGGTGGGAGGACATGTGCTTGAACAGATGTAAAATTCTGCTACTGTATACTGTGGAGTCCTGCTCTACAAATAGGGTTCAGAGAAAAGACCCACAGCAAAGTGAAACAAGATTTAGGACTTTTTTATCTGAGGGCATTTCTAGAAACTAAACAAATTAACACATGAACTGTTTGGGTCATGTTCTTTCTTATTCTTCTGCTATAGCACTAATTCTACTCTATAGCTCTAATTCTAATTCCTGCTAGTTCTAATTTCTTCTCAGCTGACTTTCTTCTGAGCTCTAGTTCTTCTCAGCCCATCTCTCTATCTCTCTCTAGATACATTTTACAACAAACTTCTTGTACTAAAAAAAAGTTACAAAGGCCAATATCTGAGCGGGGTGAGTAACCATGGCAACATCCATTTTCAAGGTGCCTGGTGTAAGACTGTGACCTGAAGCCGGGGCCACAGTGCCCAGTGAGACAAACTGCAGAGAGATTTGCACAGAGGGTCAGGTCTTTGTCAGCCAGACTTAGCAAGCAAAGAATTGGCATGAGTTTTTTTAGGTTGCTTTGTGTTAATAACCTTGGTTAGATATCTGTGACTTTGACATTGTGCATATCTGTAAAGTTTTTAACTTACGATACATTTACAGAAACATTCAGTCTAGTTTGAAATTGCTCTCAGGTAAAAATGAGCTAATTGTGTGTAGTTTGTCTAGACTGTGGAGAAATTGTTGCTTTCTATGTTAGTTTGAGTTAAAGGAACAAAGCAGGCTTCTAAGTGTCTTATAGTCCTCCTGGGACAATAGCTCTAGTTATGAAGCATATCCTAGTATATTTTCTATATACCAAAATTATGTAGTTTAATGAGAAGTCATCTTGCTGACCATTTATAAATATATGTGCCCATAAAATTAAGATACAATCATGAGATTACATATACATGTTACATGAAGTTAGTGCAGGTATTGGGGAGATACCACAGCTGTTTCTGAACATGTGAAATTACAGGCAGGAGCTACAGTTTCCAGAGTCAGTAGTCCTGAAAGCCCTCCTGGACAGGATTCTCCTCCATCAGAGAATCATGACTCTGGTGAGTTGACATCTGAGTCAATTTCTATAAGCTGTATTTTCATCAAGGTCTGCAATAGCTCATGACAGTCTACGTTCAGGTATGTATGGTCAAACATGAAACAGGGTCTCCATCTTTGGGGATAGCCAGAAAAATATGGATTCCCAACTTTTCAAGGAGCCCCAAAGGCTAAGCCAAGGATCCAGGTAAAGACAAAGATCAGAAAGATCCCATCCTTGCACTACAAGGCCATTACAAGTTGGGAGCACGAGAAAAGGCTCTCTGAGGCGAAGATGAATGCCGGTGAGCATGGCTGTGGATATTCTTAGGACAGCAGTGAAGGCAGATTAAGCAGGAGGGGAAGTTGGACTAACGTATACTTTGAACAAATTTCTCAGTCTATGCTCTGGTGAGTCCTGAAGTTACACTAGTTTATATTCTGCTTGCCAGTTCTGAACCCTGATTATTCTACTTCAGTCAGTCACCAGAGGGACCTCACAATGAACCACAGCCTTGGGAGAGGCACCTCTCTCCAGCTTAAGCACTTCCTGCAAGAAGTGAAAAGCTAAGAACAGGCCACTTAGGACTCTGTCTTTGGGAAGTCAAGCCCCTCAGTCCATGTAATCTTAGTGCCTCTAGAGACAACTCTTGCCATATCAGTTCTCAAATAAATTCTAGAAGCATCTACTACCCCAACAGAGCTCTCTTTCCAAGGTATACTTAGAAAAGTAAGATTGATAAGGAGAAGTGTGGCCCTTTCTGCTGTAACTTGCCATAAGTGACCACTGGTGGACTGTGAAGTGGAGAAGTCTACCACAGCCTGCACTGGGGTGGGGTGGGGGTGTGGCTAATGTGCTTTGAACTGATGTGGAGTTCTACATTCCAGTATATGGGGTCAGAAAAGAAGGTCCTTTTTCGTTCATTCTGAGGTCTTCACCCTTGGCACTATATGTGTGTGTGTGTGTATGTGTGTGTGTGTGTGTATACATATATATGTATATGTATATATATATATATATATGTATTATGTATGTATGTATGTATGTATGTATATGGTTGGCTCAGTATTTTATCCTGAAGTTTGATCCATACTCACATCCCTAAAATATTGAATCCCTGTTTACAGCAGCCTTCTTGGGCCAAGGCTGTTGCCCTTGACTGCTGATGACGAAAACTGGGCAGGGTGTACCAGAGGGTGCCTGACGGTAAATATATTACCCCAGCCTCCATCATAGCAGTACGCTTTCTTTTTAGTTATCATCATCAACTGTCCCTTCCTACATAGTGACTTTTCTTGTTTCCATCTCTTCCTTCTGCAAGAAGAATTTGAGATTGTCTGGCCAATGGTTAGCCTGTAACTTAGTGGGAATCTGACCATTTCTAGAAAATATCATCCTGAGTGAGGTAACCCAGACTCAGAAGGACAAACTTGCCTCCTTGACCACCCCCACACACAGTCCGATCTCTTACACTTTTTCCTATCTTCCTTAGGATGTTGGCTAGATCCTGCATCTCTTGTGACATATGGCCTTCTTACTCCCTTCTCTGGTTTAGCATGACACTTACTGGGCTCTATCATAATTTAATTCAAGTTGTTGACCTTGTGACTGGATAGGAAGTAGGTGCAAGCCAAGAAAAGTTTTCATGTTGAAGCTCACAGAGCCTAGTACTATTTTCAAACAAGGTACAGTACTACCCTTAAACAAGAAAATGTGAGCTACTTCTTACAGGTATAAGAGGCCATGAGAAGCTGAGTATTCCACATTTGAGATGTGTTAACACAGATCCCACAAATCGATGTCTCATTCATTATTTCCTAAAAGACTGTGATTTTTTTTATAATAGCAAGTCTACCTTAAACAAATCTATGATTTCAGAATTTTCATTCTCTTATGATGAAGACCTAATCTTGGTCCACACCTTCATCTTCCCTATGGCTATAGAAATAAACACCTTGTATACTAATTTCATGCTAAGCTTTTAATTGTTCATTAACCATGATTAGATTTTCTTCTTTTCCCACAGAATCAGTTACATCTAGCAACAATGACAAAATTTCATTATTCTTGTAGTATATATAATATAATGTATAGTATGAGATATAGTATCACCCACATATTTTGAACATACCAAAATTTTTTTTTCTAATTGTGTATTCTCTAGCACCAGAATTCCATTTAGAATTAACCAAGGACATATATTTTAATGACATCTGGATGCCTTACATTAGTGGTTAATCAGGATTATTCATGGAGTTTGTTAGCCAGTGGATAATGAGAGATATGAATCTCAAATCCCTTCTTAGCATCTTTCTCAGACTGTTCCTAGCATCAACTACCACAGAGTTAAGATTCCAGGAAAGGAAACTTCTGAAGATCAACACAGCAACCATCTTCTAGGAAATGTTCTTGGAAGCAGCATTTTTATGGAAAAAAAGAAATAGGGCTGATAAAAGGAGATGCTGGGTTCCAGGGAGAGGTGAAGTGGAATGGCTACCCTTAAAAAGTGCCCCAAGTAGGGTGAGGGGTCTGATCCTCTACAACAGTGTTTCAGATGGTCACTGGTTACAGCTGTTCTATGTAGGAGGTGTAGGCTTTGGATAGTCCCTTGCAGTCATCTGCTGCAGCATTCTAGAGACTGAGGAAATAAGTAGTTCCACACTGCGGGGAGATATCATCACTGCATTCATGCACTTTGTGATAAGATGAGTCTTGATCACAGACGTTCAGTCTCATTATCAAATATCTTAGGAAATACTATTCTCCAAAACTGCAAGGAAGACACAAGCCACATTACTGTTCCATTTATCCCAAGCTATGGGCAAGGCCCATAGATGACACATTGTAGTCTGTGCCCCTGAGTTTGGGAATGCCAGGGCTGAAGGAACAGGGTCGGAGAAGTTGTTAGAGATCTCTGCTATAGACAGCTGCCACACTCGTTAGAAACATGTCAGTCTTACACGTCCTTTTATTAACTGCATTGTGAGTGAAATGCTCATGCAAGTGTTTTTCATTTACTCACACATACTCATCAAACGCTATATACCAAGTAATATAACACACAATAGACATAAAGAACCTATACAAAACATAGGTTTTGTCTTCAGATGCTTTGTAGGGGAAACTCACATGACTATACAAGGAGTAGTATGAGTACTCAGAATTAGAAATAGTAGTTGGACCAGGAAAAAAAATTCACAGGGGCTGGAGAGATGGCTTGCAGTTAATGGCAGTGGCTACTCTTCCAGAGGATCCAGGTTCAAGTCTCTGCACTCAAATGGTAGCTCATAACAATATGTGACTATAGTTACAGGGTATCTGATAGCTTTTTCTGGCCTCTATTGTCACTAAACACACAGGTGATACACAGATATACAAGCGAAATACTCATACACATAAAATTCTAAAAATTTCACAGATGGAAAACCACTCATGTTGGAAAATGTGTAAAAGAACGTGAGAAAAAGAAGGAGCATCCCTCCCTTAACTGTACATGCCAGGCTTCCTAAGCAGATGTTGGCATGAGATAGAGTCCTACAAAGAAAGAGTATCAGAAAAGCAGGTAAGGCGGTGTGCACACGTATCCCAGTTACCTTGGAGGCTGAGGCTGAAAGATCACAAGTTCAAGGCCAACTCTAGGCTACATAGTGAAGGTGAAGGCGTCTTAAAAAGAAATCACACACACACACACACACACACACACACACACCACATTTCTATGTCATAATCCATCACTGAGGAAAGGCAGGGCAGGCAGGACTCACACAAGAACCTGAAGACAGGAACTGAAGTAGAGACCAAAAAAGATATGCTACTTTCCCGTTTTCTCCTCATGGCTTGCTCAGCCTACTTTCTTATACACCCCAGAACCATCCACCTACCACTTCCCACAGTGAGCTGGGCCTTCTCACATCAATCATTAATTAAAATAGAAATGCCCCACAGACTTAACTACAGGCCTATCTGACGGAGACACTTTCCTGATTGAGATTCCTTCCTCTCAGGTGACTATTGCTTGTTGACAAAATTCTAACTAGTACCCTGGGCTATTTCTTTTACAATCTGTGCTACAATTAATGTTCTTGTACACATCTTCTGGGTGAACTTCTTATTTTTGCATATGTGTAAGACATCTTCAGAAATACTAATATTTAGTTGAAATATGCTCTTTGACTTTACTAACTATGTCCAATTATCCTTCAATGTGGCGGCGCTGATCCATACCTGAAGGTAAAAGCGTTTCCTCAATTTACGTCACAATAGGCTAAATAATCAACCTCCACAGCTTCCAAATGCAAACACCTGTGATAATAGTGTGACAGCAAGCCATCTTTTCAGGGTAATTGAGGTTTCTGATTCAACAAACAGTAAATGTTGACCGTGTTCAGACAACATGTGAGCTCGTTGGTGATCCCTCATCTAATCTTCACAGATATTTCTATGCTAGAGATGACTGATTGTTAGGAATAAATTCTAAAGCCAACTCCTAAGCTGAAGTCAACCCTGCTAATTGCGAGTGTGAGGCCCTGATATTAACAGCTGCTACAGCAGCATGAATTTAATGAGCACAAAACAACAGCTTATATTTCTATGATGTACTATTCACATCTTCCTCTGCTAAATGTTCTTAAGGCATGGAACTCTTATGAACTCCCACTATTGTGAGGGGATGTTTAATGATATTTTATGCAGATTGAAGAAGTGAAGAACTTTGCCTGGGGTCACACAATGCCATGTGGTTAGGGATTCATTTGAATTCATGGTTTGATTCTGTGCTTTTCAATAATAATTTAGGGGCTGAAGGGATGGCTCAGTGGTTAAGAGTCCTTCCTGCTCTCCCAAGTGACCCAAGTTAGGTACCCAGCTATCTGAACTCCAACTCCATTAAATCCAATGCCCTCTTCTGACCTCTGTGGGGTACTCAAACAGTCATGGCATACATACACACAGACACAGACACATAGACACACAGATAACACACAAGCACAAATAAAATAATTCTTTAAAAAAATAAATAAATATTAATGTATTGACTCCGTGGGTTATCAACACTAATATTTCCATTTGTGAATTATACACAATTTTAAAATTATTTAAAAGATTTAAATTATTTTCTGATAAATTTTCTGATAGATTTAACTTAACAACACAGAAAAATATGATGCAATGTCATTGAATACATATATAGTACATTACTATGCTAAATGTTGCCATTTGCCTTACCTTCAATTAAACCATATTATTATGATGCATCAGGGATATGAATGGGAGAGTGAATGTGGCATGGGGGTTCTGGAATATTTCAAAATACAAAACACATCAATGTCTTTGGTTGTTATGTGGTGGATATAAATGCATGCAACCATGACTGTGGGTCAATTAGGGCGTTTTCTATAGCCTAATGGAATAGTAAATTCTTAATAGATATGATAAAACTATCAGTGGAAATATTGAAAGAGCTTTAAAGGTGGCTGTGTAGCGCTGAGTACCTTCTGTCCAATAGTGTTACTGCTTTATAACAAAAACAAACATTTGCAGAGATTTCTAGAAAATATGTAGACTCTCCAACAAGTCTATGCTCTTATCTGAGGACTGAAGAATACAGCTCAAATTCTAACTTGTCTTAATAATAAAAACCTGGATCAAAATATCAGATTATATGCTGAAAGATCAGTAAACGAGCCAGCCACTAGAGAGACTTCTTACCTCTACCAAACCTTCAGCCTGAAAAAGTGGTCCTCCTGTCTCCACCCTGCCTTATCACTTCCTCTCTCTGTCCAGCCATATCACTTCCTGTTTCCTCCTCCCAAGTGCTAAGATTAAAGGTCTGTGCCACCACTGCCTGGCCTCTAGTGGCTAGCTCCACACTCTTCAGGCAAGATTTATTTGTTAAAGCAAAAACAAAACATCACCACAGAAGGAGGTAGTTACAACCAACAATTTAACAAGAAGAGGTAAAGTCTGGTGGAGTCTAGAGTGACCACTGTGCTGCACAAGGCACACCAAAGGGAAGGCACACAGAACAGGACAGACCCAAGTTTGTCATCAGGGTTATCATTAAATCCATTTTCAAACATACTTGGTGTAGTACTGAAATGATCATCAAACCTCTCTTGTAAGACTGATACTGGGGCCTGGAGAGATGGCTCAGCGGTTAAGAGCACTGGCTGTTCTTCCAGAGGTCCTGAGTTCAATTCCCAGCAACCACATGGTGGCTCACAACCATCTGTAATAAGATCTGGTGCCCTCTTCTGGCCTGCAAGCATGCATGTAGGCAGAACACTGTAGACTAAATAAAAAAAAAAAAAAAAAAAAAAAAGAGAACTGGAATTTCAGGGGGTGGTGGCGCACGCCTTTAATCCCAGCACTCGGAAGGCAGAGGCAGGTGGATCTCTGTGAGTTCGAGGCCAGCCTGGGCTACCAAGTGAGCTCCAGGAAAGGTGCAAAGCTACACAGAGAAACCCTGTCTCGAAAATCCAAAAAAAAAAATAATAATAATGATACTTTGCTAAAGGCCAAGGACTTTAAAAGCTGTATCTCAATTAGAACATGAGGAATAAGGACACTGTTCTTGTTTCATACAGGGAAATGTGAATGAAAAGTGCTTTTCCAGGCTCAGGACCACTGCGTTGAGACTCAGGGTTATTTTTTAAATGGCTGAAAAGTGCCACTTTTGCAGTAGTTCCCACTCAGCAGGCATCACACTGTGCTGAGAGCTGCCAATCCCCACTCAACAGGCTTCAGGCCAAAAATAGATGCCCCCTGCTCAGCCAGTGCTCGGCTCCAGCCTGTTGCTATTCCTTGGCCCTTGTTCTGCTGCACCTGCCCAGTGCTTTGCTCCGTAGTCAGTGACAGAAACAGGAACAGGTCCCTCTTTTGGATGTTTTCCGTACGTCTAGAAGTCCAGATTTTCCCACTAGCACCCTTCCTCCAAGTTTAAGGCAGGCTCATCTCATGCTCTGAAATCTGAATCTTGGCATACACTAGTGTGAAGGGGGAGGGTAGAGAGGGTGTGTGCGTGTGTACACATGTGTGTGCACATGAAGGCCAGCAGACAATTTCAGGTCATCTCCAAGAGATGTGCCTCAGGCACTGTCTACCTTTCATTGGTCTGGAACTCACCAATGATGCTGGCTACCAGCCTAAGAACTCGCTTGCCTCCACCTCCCTGAAGATAAGTCACAGACCCGTGCCATCGTGCCCAGCTATTTTATCTGTTTAATGTGAGTCAGGTTCTCATGCTTGCAATGCAAGCTCTTGACTAACTGAGCCACCTCTCCAGCCCCAGAATACATTGTTTTAGCTTGGCAAGTGCAAACAGTATAAAGAGAAAATTACTTAAGAGAATCCTGACTTATCAGTTACTTTCTCTTTTCACTGAAAAATATCTGGGAGTAACAACTAAAGGGCAGGGAGATTTATTCTGAATCACAGTTTGCGGGAATATAGCCTATCATGATGGGAAAATCGTGATGGGGATGGATGGCTAATGTGGCATCTGGTTATACCTTTTCAGCAACCAGAAAGCAGACACTTTTGGCTTGAAAGGGGCTAGCTATAACCCCTAAAGCCTGCCTCACAGTAGCCCACTTACACCAACTAGGTTCTAGCTCCTGAAGATTCCACATCCACTCTAAATACACCACAACTGGGGACCAACTGTTCAAACACGTGACTGAGGGACAGTTCACATCAAAACTATAGCAGCTGAAACATTCACTTTGACTATCTCTCACCAAGATGCAGATCTCAAAGGAATAGGCCCAGAGACTCTGTTAAAGGTCAACCCTATTCTGTAGGTGTGGACACAAAAAAGTCATGGAACTCACAAAGATCCGCCTGCCTCTGCCTCCCGAGTGGTCTACCCAGTGAGATCCAGGAAAGGTACAAAGCTACACAGAGAAACTCTGTCTTGAAAAACCAAAAAAAAACCCCAAAAAAACAAAAAACAAAAAAAAACAAAACAAAAAGTCATGGAAAGATGGTCAAAGATGCAAAGCACCACGTGGTGGGTACCCTGTAGTATGCACTGAAGCGTGCTTCACTGTAGGAAGTGTACTGTCAGGTAGTGACCACCATTTCATAGCCTGTACAATGGGAGTTATAACAGACATGGTGTCCTAGGCAACGAGACGAGTGGGACAAAGATCAACCCTGTGCTTACCACTATCCAGAGCACTAAATTCTGGGTAAGTCTACCCCAAGGAAAGGGAACTGTATTCTTACTCTATTTAAAAGGCACACTCGAAAATCAGGTACCCATTTCTTCCATTCTCTCGGTGACTCATTAGTACTTATTGCTCTTCATGCATCGTCCTGAACTAGACCCTGGTGACAAAAACATGAGAAACAAAAGCTGCCTGTCCTGATGAGTTAATGGACCATGATCAGGAAGTACATTAGGAGGCACTAGCCCCGATCTGAGAAACATGTTAATAATCTTTATTAACATGTCTCATTCACCATCACTCTCCTCTGGAGACTCCTTCTACTCCAGCAACTCCCCCAGCAATGTGTAGGGAAAAAAAAAGATTCCACACAGCAACACTCTGTGATAAAGCCCTTAAAGGCACACAGAACAGTTCTCACACATCACAATTTTGATCATTACAACAATTATTTTCTGTAGAATGAGTACCAACACCCCATTAGTTGGTGGCAGAGGCTCTGGATTACCCTCAGTCTTAGATACAGAAAGGCTCATGGATGTGTAATTCTGATTGTACTAGGAATTTAGAACAACTCTGTAGTGCAAATTCTAATTGGTCTTAATTATAAAAACCTGGAGTCACATACAGGGGTAAATGCTAAAAGATCAGAGAAATAAAGGAGCTGGCCACTAGAGAGACTTCTTACCTCTAGGAATCCTCAGACCAAAAAAAGGAGTGATCTCCTGTCTCCTCCAGCCTTATATTCTTCTCTCCACCCAGCCATATCTCTTCCTGTCTCCACCTTCCTAGTTTTGGGATTAAAGGCATGTGCCTCACTTGGGATCAAAGGCATGAGATCTTAAGTGCTAAGATTAAATATGTGAGCCTCCTGGATTGTTTCTTTTTTAGATTGGATCAATCTCATGTAGCCCAGGGTGGCCTTGAACTCCTGATTTTACTGTTTCCTCCTCCCAAATGCTGGGATTAAAGGTGAGTATCACCACTGCCTGGCCTCTATGGTTAACTAGTGGCTTAGCTCCACACTCTGATATCCAGGCAAGCTTTATTTGCTAGAGCACAAACAAAATATCACCACCCAACTCTACATCGTAATGTCATCAGTCTGACAAATTATTATGTGCTTGTGTTTTATTAGCTTCTAATCCAGCTGATGTTCTCACACAACATTCTGCCCAGTTACTCTTTTTTTCTAGATGTGACACAGTTCATTTTGGGGGGATTCAGTGCTAATACCATCTGCCTGAAGCCTCATGGGGAAACTTCTCACTAACTTTGGACTCTGTTTCCCCAGCCACACATTTTTGGTTTTATTGTTTTTCTTCTTCCCTTCCTTCCTTCTTCCCTCTCTTCCTCCCTCCCTCCCTCCCTCCCTCCCTTCCTTCCTTCCTTTCTTGAGAGAGATGAAAGAATGATGGAACTTAATGTTGGCTGGGTAGGGAGGTGGAGAGGAGAATCTAGGAGTAATTGTGAGAGGGGAAAGAATATTATCAAAATATATTGTGTATTTTAAAAAAAAATAAAGATTTTTAAAGGAACAGAACTGATAGAATGAATATATGTAATGGGATTATTAGAGTGGCCCACAGGCTGTGGTCTAGGCAGTCCAGTGGTGGCTGTCCCACAACCAGCAAGCCAAAAATCTGGTAGTTGTACAACAGTCTACATTAGAATTCCAGAGAAGTTGGATTTAATACTGGCCACAGACACAAGATAGAAGACATTGCCCGTGAGAGTGAAAGCCAGCAGGCAGAGTGAATGTTTCCTTCTCCCATGCCCTTTCATCTGAGCTGCCACCAAAAGGTGTGGCCTGATTTAAGATGGGTCTTCCCACTTCAAATAATCTGATTAAGAAAATCTCTCCTAGGAGCACTCAGCAGCTGGGGTTTCAGCCAATTCCAGATGAGGTCTAGCTGATAACTAAGATTAATCACCACAGATGCCCATGACTCATCATCTTGAACATGAGTGTAAATGAAGAAAGTCTTCCATGATCTCACCAACTCATAACTGTTCACTTCACTCTCGTAGTAATCCTGATACTGCTAATTATGCCATTCATCTTCTCAAGCCAGGTGGTGTAAAGTTTGTTTAGATTTTGCCTGTACATATGTCTGTGCACCAGTTGCATGCCTGGTGCCCATGGAGGCCAGAAAAGGATGTCATGTCCTCTGAGACTAGAGTTGCAGATGGTTGGGAACTGCCATTTTGGGTGTTGGGAATGAGGAATCAAACCCAGATCCTCACTCAGGAAGAGAAGTCAGTGCTCTTAACCACTGAGCATCTCTCCAGCCCCTTGCATAAGGTTTTTATTCACTCTCACATTCAAGTCCCAGGGGACTGTCAACTGTCTATCAGGAGAAACTGTATTAGTTTCTTTCCTGTCATTTTCATAGAATACCCCAACAGCAGAACAGTTTGGGATGGAAAGAGTTTATTTCGGCTTATAGTTTCTGTGAGACAGAGTCCATAATGGTAGAAAAGACATGGCAACAGGGAACAGAAGCTATCTGATCACATTACATCACCCCCAGGAAACAGAGAAAGAACACCTAGAGAACAGTGTCATACTTTCTCCAGCAAGGCTCCACCTCCTAAAGGTTCCATAAACCCCCCCCCACACACACACACACCCTACATAAGGCACCAACAACTGGGAGGCACTTCCCTCTCTAAGAACAGAGACCTTCCCTTAGAATGCAGTATATCTACAGTGTAGATTCAACCTCTTTTCAATCTGTGTTTCTCAGTCTTTTCAAAGAACTACAATCACAGACTGAGAACTACAATCACTCTGTCCCTCTGCACCAACTTGTACCTCTGACAACAGAAACTCTTTTGCCTTAGCTACTGCTGCTCCTAGATGTCATCTCCACAGAGACTATTTCTGTGATGGTAGCAATCATCTGTACTGCTGAAAATGTTTTATGTATTTATGTGTCTATTGGATACATGCCAGTGTGTGTGCATGTGCAGGCCAGAGAACAACCTTGGGCATCATCCTCAAGAATGCCATCTACCTTCTTTGATGCAGAGCTTTTCGTTGGCTTAGAGCTCTCCAATTAAATTAAACTATCAGGACAGCAAACCCAAGAGGTCCTTGTGCCTCTGCCTCCCCAGCTCTGTGATTAAAATACATACCACTATGTCCAGCATTTATGTGTGTGTTCTGGACATCAAACTCAGGTCCTCGTGTTTGCAAGGCAAGCAATTTACCAGCTAAATCTCCATAGCCCTGGAACATTGATTTGAATGTGCTCTAAATATCTTAAAGCCTTTTTTAATTTCTGTTTTGTATGATCTACTTCAGAACACATTTCAGAGGGTAGATGTTTTTGTCACTTCCCAAAAAGTCTTCCCTGATAGTCACTGGTTTCCCACAGTGAGTCAAGAAATACAGTCACAGTCATCCCACTCTGCCTAACTCCTCCAAGGACTAAAGTTCTTGCTCTTTTGGATCCCAGAGGAAGAAGAGTCTAGGCAGCACTCCCTGTTATTACTGATTCTACTTTCCAGTGGAAAACCAGCCAAGTGAATGGTTTCTCTGAATGCACACAGGGGGCCCATCAGAGCTTGCAGCAATGCGTAAGAGGGCCAGCAAAAGTTAGTCTCCTTGGCAACTGCAAGGGAGGCTCATGTTTACTGGGCTAGGAAAGTAAGTCTTGTTAAAAAAATAGACACCAATACTCCAGCATAATGAATGCATACGCTTAATTGAAAAATGGAATTTTATTTGAAATTCCAGATTAAATCTGCACTCTACTTATGCATTGCAAGATATGAAGCAAGTGTGTTGACTAAAGTTTCTCTGTCATGGACCAGTGTATGAGACAGAAAGGTGTTGGACACATGAAAAAGCGGTAAATATGGAGTGTGAGCATGCTTCCGTGGAGGATCAACTTCTGACTCCTCATCCAAATAGGAAAGATAGATGGTCATGATCAAAGACCAAGAAGAAGTAGGAGAACCCCAAAGTTGAATCTGTCAAGGTCACAACACAGAGCTCCAAATAAATAACTGCAGTTACAACTGAGTTTAGTTTTGAGTGGACTTGCTGTTTATTGCTGTCTCTTCAACACTAAAATGTGACTTGTCTCAGTCGTTGTGAACCATATTACTCAAGGCAGGAGAGATGGCTTAGCAGATAAGAGCACTTGCCACTCTTCCAGAGAACCAGGATGTGACTCCCAGCACCCACAATGGTAACTCAAAACCACCTTTAACTCCAGTTCCAGGGGATCCAATGGCCTCTTCTGGCCTCCACAGGCACCAGACACAGATGTGATGCACAGATGTACATACAAACAAAACACCCATATGCAGAATAAAAAATAAAATGAAATTTAAGAAGACATGTATAAAGATTGAAACATATGTCCAACCGTGGATGAGATGCTGGAAAAAAAATCACTCACAAATCATTTTTTAAGTGATCAGTGTGTCCTCAAAGGTGATAATGACTAGCTGAGAGAAGGGGCAGACGGAGACAATCCAAGATCTTAGAGATAATTAGAAATCTTAGAAACAGAATGTTCAATAAACCAAATTTAAAACTCTGTGGAACTCCAAAGCCATGGATTGCATCAAACAGAAAGCAAACCTGCAGGGCTTGAAGACAAGCTTGGGAGGCAGAGTCACAAGGATCTAGAAGTCTGTTGGCCAGTCAGTTTAGCAAAACCTGCCAACACCAGGTTAGTGAGAGAGCCCACCTCAAAAAACCACAACCAACCAAGACACAGAGCTGTGGAACCCAGTCCCAGTGGATACATATAGAACCACTTCTACACATAAGGCTCAGGGATCATTGTGGAAGAGGAGGCAGGAAGATTCCAAGAGCTAGAGGAACACAGAGTTTGCTATGAGACCGCCTCCTTGTGATGTCAGAAGCTACACTCATCCCTGAGTCTCACCAGCATGACTCCCTAAACATGAGCCAAGCAAGGACAACAATCACGGACATGCAGAAGTGAACTGAGAAAAGGCCATAAGGGCTCAGCCCTCCACAAAGAGCATAAGGCAACTAAGGAATGCTGGAGTGGGAGAAGTAGTCTTCCCCAGGGAAGAAAACACAAGTTGGTTATCCAATACCAATGGTCAGCCCTGGAAACATACATACAAGTAACATCATACAGACTGAGCAGGTTGTGTCTAGGATTATATAGGTATATACATATACATACATGCATGTAGCAACAACCAATGTAAAAAAGAGGCCATGAATTTGAAGGAGAGCAAGAAAGGCTATATGGAAGGCTTTGGAGGGAGGAAAGGAAAGGGAGAAATTATGAAATTTTATTATAATCTCAAAATAAAAGGAATAGTTTAAAAAAAAGAATTTTAAACTGAACATTTTACTGGAAAAAAGGAGGGATGAAGTTTCTTTTCCCTGGACATCTGTCACCCAGCAGTCACATTGGAAAATGGATTCTATTATTCCATTGTGTAGATATACACCGTCTCAAAGAATGAATTTCTAGCTGGGGATCCCCAGGGCAGAGCTAGGAAAAATTCCCCAAGCTGAGCTTGTCCTAGTTCTCTGAAACCTCTCCACTCCCTGATGAGCCTTCATGGTCCTGTAAATGGATGATCACGGAGAGAGAGTACTCAGAATCTTTTGGTAGAAGTGCTAGGCTTTTGAAAGGGAAATACAGAATTTAAAAATAAGTAGTTTTTAGTAGAACTATGCCTCAAGCAATATTTGTGTCCTATATTTTATCTAGCTATTTAAAGAGGGCCTTTATTGAATTATCTATGCAGTATATCCTCAGGAGACTCCCTATTTCTAGGCTTAAGACAGAGCTACAAAGCTGCTCTTAACTATCAGTGCCTCAAGGAGAATGATCAGAGCAGAATACTTCATGAATCATTTAGTGTGTGGCAAAAAATATCTTATATAGAGAAACATTCAATAAACATGTCTGAAATGAACTTCCTTAATCTTACTTACCTATTGTGGCAAAATTGCTCATCAGGATCTTTAGAACACCAAGCAAAAGTGTTGTAAGTAGACCAGACATAAATAGAAACAGAGTAGAAATAAAAGGAAAATAATCATAGTGAAAATGAATTTCAAGCAATGAATACAAAGCCCTGAGCTATGAAGGGTTGGGGTGCATATAAGAAACAAAGGGATCATCAGTTCTAGACATGGACTGTGGGAATGTCTTACCTATTTCCTAACCTAGGATCATTGCCAGTTATGAGGGGCAAGTATCTCACCATCCTCTCCCCAACCCCAATAGAATGACAAACTTGGGCTTGACCAGAGCTAGAGACATCTCATTGGTTCTGTTTTCTTAGGGTGTAGACTCACTCCAGGGGTTCCAAGTCTAAACCCGGACTGTGCATCTCAGCTGTGACATGATGGTAGGGTTTCACCATCTCCCAAGAGAAGCACTTTGACTCATCTCAACGATCTTGTTATGTACTTGGTCTTGTCAGGGAGCCTGGTGAGCCACACCCAAATCCCTCTCTCCTCTTGCTCCAGTAACCAACCTGGTTGTCATCACAATTCTGTCCCTACACCTGTCTCCTCACTCCGATTCTTAACATATGTCCCTACCACCTTAGGTGCCACTCTCTTAAAAAAAAATCGGTACGTTTGCTCCACCGTGATGTGTCTGGGCCTCTTTTTACCTATGCACATATGGATACATGGCATGCAGCACACTGAACAGCAAACACTTGCTTCACAGCCGTCCCAGGCTTTCTTCAATCCCATCTACCTACACCAAAGAAGTCAGCATGTCAAGATATATACACTCCTCTCTCTAGGGCAGACACCAGGTAGAGAAGTGTGTAAGTGAAGCCTCCTGTTCCCTGGATTTCCAAGTGTCACCACTGTCTCATGGCATAGCTGGCCTCAAGAGCTCCGGGTGGGTTAAGTCTAAGAATTGATCTCTGTGTGCCTTTTGCTTACTTCTTTCTCTTCCTGGCTTCCCCAGCTT
This sequence comes from Peromyscus nudipes, assembly GCA_902168325.1. Taxonomy (NCBI): domain Eukaryota; kingdom Metazoa; phylum Chordata; class Mammalia; order Rodentia; family Cricetidae; genus Peromyscus; species Peromyscus nudipes. Next base: position 16,465 of record CABHPH010107171.1, on the reverse strand, counting down.
CTTTTCAGGGTCCCTCTAGAAACACTTCCTTAAAGCATCACTTGCACACAAATCCTTCCCTGCGTGCTATTTCAAGGGACCCCCACCCAAGGCACCTATTTTTCTATACTTTCATTGTTGCCTGCTGCTCTCTTGGCATGGAGTTGGCCAAGTCCAGAGCCCCCAGGGATGACCTGTGTTAATAAGCAGTTTGGTTGCATGTTGAAGTTATCTCCATTCATCTTCCTGAGAGGATGGGAAGCCAGAAAGCCCAAGAGCAGCTTCTGAGCCACAGCTTAAACCATTCTCTTCCACCAGGGAGTACATAAGGCTTTGAGATGCCATGCTACTCTTTATGCAGGCAGCTGGCTCTTCCACGTTTAGAATTACACGTTTCCCCAAAGATTGTGAATACTAGAAATTAGCATTGTGGCTCTGTTATTTAACATTTATTCTCAGAACAATTGCTTCTTACCTATCATTTTGCTATTGTGTATTTATAATAAGACACCTGAATTTTATTATTCCTTCCCCTTTAATGCCCCTAATAGGTTGAGAGAAAAATCAGAAAGAAAAGACAGAAAATAGTTCATTGTCTTGCAGGGAACTGGTTTTCAAGGAATTCATTGTAATGCCTGATGCTTTCTGACGGTTGTGCTCTGAGCAGTGAGCTTGTGAGATAGAAGGCTAGAGATGTGCTAATAATCACTCATTAGAAACTGGAGAAAGGGAATGTGAGAGCAAGACTCCATCAAAATCGTCCAGGAGGCCATGCGGAGATAAAGAGGAGAAGCCTCCCAGTTCTGCAAGGGTGATCTCTGCCTCAGCCTTCTCTTCCCTGAAATGGGAAAGTCTCCTTCCTGGATCACACAGCCTCTTTCTGGAGCTCGTAGGAGCATCTCTTTTTGAAATAGCGTTGGAGCTGAGAGGGTGACAGGAACCAGGAGTAGGGCTGTAATGGCTCATCGCCATCACTAATCCCGTGTGTACTTACATAAACAAGAACTAACTTTTACACTGAGAAATTGCCCTTGTATACAATTCACTTGTGTCAGACAAATGGCCATTTTAGGATATCTTTGGGAAGAAATAAAACAACTGGACATAGGAAGAAGAAAACCAAGAAGGCAAGGATGCAAACTCTCCTAGGCAAGGTGCTGCTAATGGCCCTGGGAGAAAGGAAGCAGGTGAGACATGTAGCATGAGTCTTAAAAGTTCTTATTAATAAAATCAAACCTGAGGCCAGTTATTGGGGTGAACACTGGAAGGTCAGAGAGACAGAATAAGCCACAGCTATCTCACCTCACCGGATCCTCAGCTGGTCTTGTTTCCTCAGACTGGATGCCCCGAGCCCTCATCCAGAATGGGTCTCAGCTGAACTGCTGCTAGAAGCCTGAAAGCTTAACCAGCCACGTGTTTCTCCAGGCCAAAGGCTTCTCCAGGCCAAAGGCCTCTCCAGGGCAAATGCCTCTAGTTTCTGGTCCTCACGCCTTATATACCTTTCTGCTTTCTACCACCACTCCCTGGGATTAAAGGTGTGGCTTTCTGGGATTAAAGGTGTGTATCACCGTGCCTGGCCGTTTCCAATGTGGCCTTGAACTCACAGAGATCCAGAGGGATTTCTGTCTCTGGAATGCTAGGATTAAAGGTGTATGCTACCACTGCCTAACCTCTATGTTTAATATTGTGGCTGTCCTGTTCTCTGACCCCAGATAAGTTTATTAGCATTCACAATATTTTGGGGAACACAATACCCCCACAGAGACAGGCAGAACAAAGTATCAAAATGTGTCCACCCAAGCAGATGAGCCCACAGAATCATAGCTAAGCAAAACAATAAACACGGGAGTGTACACTGTGATTCTTTTTATTATTGAAAGGGCAAAACCAGACACAGCCAACATCAGCTGTTCAAAGTCAACCTGAGTTGATATTTTATGAAACAGATGAGGGTTCTATGCTGGCAATACCGTGCTGGCCATACTGTGTCATGATTCCGGTTCTGGTGGTGTGAACTTGTTTGGTTTATGAAATTTCAGCATGCTCCACATGCTCTCCTCTGTCTGTCTTCTTCTTCTTCTTCTTCTTCTTCTTCTTCTTCTTCTTCTTCTTCTTCTTCTTCTTCTTCTTCTTCTTCCTCTTCCTCCTCCTCCTCCTCTTCCAATTCTTCCTCTCCTCCTTCTCTTTCTCCTTTTTTCTTCTTCCTCCTCCTCTTTCTTCTTATAAATATTTATTAATATTTTCATTAACTCTGAGAATATCATACAATGTATTTTGGTCATATTCACCCCCACTCCTCTAAATTATATCAGATCTGCTCTCCCACTTTCCCATGCTCTCCCAAAGACTAAAAGACTCTGTGTCATTTTCTTTTAAATAATTCATTAATTCCAATTTGTGTTGCTTATATACTCATGACTGGGGCCATTCACTAGAGCATGGTCAACTACCAAGAACTATACCCTTAAAGAAAACTGACTTTCCCTCCACTGAAAGCCATCTTGGGGAGGCTCCTGAACCCCTTCACAATCTATGCTAGAATATTGATCACCTTGATCCTGTGCCGGTCTTGGGCAGGCACCCACAGCTGTTGGGAGTTCATGAACGCATCTGTCCGGTTGTATACAGAAGACTGTTTAGCTCCAGTCTTCTCTAACCTCTGTCTCTCACACTCTTCCCATCCCCCCCTCCAGGATGATTCCTGAACTTGGAGGTTTAGGATAGAGGTCTCCTTTGTTACTGACACTAAGTCTCTATACTTTGACCAGTTGTGAATTTCTATGTTAACCACCATGCAGTGCACAAAGAAACTTGTTTACCAAGCTCTGAGAGCTGCACTAGTACATGGGTACAGAGATAGGAATGGAGATGGCAGTTTGGTACACTGTCCATTTAGCAGAATAAAAGTAGTAGGTTGACATCCAGGTCTGTGAGCTCCCCAAATATGGGTTCTTGGCCAGGTTATGCATTTTCCACTGTGGAGTGGACCTTAAAGACTTGTATTCCATTCATCCTTAAAGAAAAACATAGAGGATTGCTTGTTAGCTATTGGCTAAGATGAGTTCTGTTCCTCAGTCCCAAAGATGAGATGGAAAGTGAATTTGTCCTCATTTCTCATATGTCAGTATATTTGTAGAGATTCTTACCCCAAGAGTAGGCTTTCTAGGAGCTCAGGTAGTGGTCATGAAGTTTGCTTCTAGAAAAAATTCTGAGTATGCTTCATTCTTTCTTTTGTCTATTCTGACATGAAGACATTCTGTAAACCAAGACCACACTGCACAGACCCTCACACTCTCAGAGGTGAGACTCCTGAAGCCTCACTGTACTCTACTGGAAATCACCGGCACTCTGTTTTCTCTTAGCAATGACTTTTCTCTGCACCATCTTTCTTTCAGGCTTTGTTTAAGCATCTTTCATCAGATATAAAATGTGTCACCCTACTCCCCATGCACCTATGCTCATATAAAGAGGAATACCCATGGACTTGGGGGTCTATCTTAGGCCTTGGTGCTTCATTTTTCTTTTCATTTTTACATTTGGATTTGGATTCTCTGTGTCCCCTTCTCCTAACTCCAATTGGCTTCCTTCCAAATGGCTAGTCTATCAAGGGCTTGCTTCTGTCCCCCTGGAAAGATGAGTCCCATAGTTTATGCAACTCTCCCCACCCCCATGTACAGCCCTCATAGCCCTCCACTAGTGAAATCCCCCTGCCTGTATCTTGAAATGGCTTTGCAGACTTCTTGAGAAGCCTTGAGTTATTTAATCAAAATGTTACTCTAGTGTTGGCTCTGCCTGCTATTACAAATACTACCAGCTGGGTGATTTAGACTTCAGACATTTATTTTTCCACAATTATGGGAGCTGAAAGCCCAAGATCACAGTGCCACTAGGGCTAATATCTGGTGAGGACTCTTTCCCTGAATCACAAGCAGTTGCCTTCCGCATCTCCTTGTGGCTTTTCCTTCTCTATGCTAGAGTGGCCTCTAGTATTCTTTAGATTAGTTTGTCAGTCTTCTCCAAATAGAGCTCCAACTTTACAACCTTATTTACCTCTTAGTGTCCTATCTCCAGACTCAAGACCTTGAGGATTCCTGATCCTCAGCATATGAATTTGTAGAGCACAAGATTCAGTCCACAGTTAAATGGAAGTCACATCACTTCCATTTAATATTTATTTTCTTTAGCATTTTTAGAGTCACAGAGCTCATTAAGCATGTTTTTTCTCTGCTTGTGAGAAACCTTTTTGGAAGCCACTCATGTAATCTTTGTGTTAGATTATACTAGCATAATCTTGGGGTGTATTTATAATTCTGAGTGTAATTACAATATTGTTATCAATTTCAAAGTAATTATAGGCCAATGATTCCACCCAAAGCTGCCAAACTTCACATGAATCCAGCACTCTATAATTTCAATTTCACATCTGTGTGTTCAAGCTTGTGGCACTTGAGAGAGTTTTGCTTGTTCGTTGCTGTCCTTCCAATCGGCAGAGTGGGAGACTGAAGCAGGGGGATGCCTGGAATTGTTCTGCCTTACAAATGATGAGCCATCCTGTCCCTGAGAGGGCTTGTGCATACTTGACTGCAGAAATGTGTGCAGCTAACTGTGAGCTCCCATGCCTAGTACCTTGGAAGTGCCAAGGGTCCTCCTGACCCAGGCTTATGATCCAGATCAGAGTGAAAGTTCAGCTCTACGTATGATAGATGGGAGGGTGCATATTCATTGTTGTATGTCTGACAATGGTACAGAACTTCCTTTTTGAAAAGTATTTATTTATTTGGGGGGAGTGCATCTGTAGGTGCCCCAGTGTACATGTGGAGGCTAGAGGACAATTTGCAGTAATCAGTTCTCACCATCTGCCATGTGAGCTCCAGGAATCAAACTTGGGTCATCCGGCTTGGTAGCACCTATGGTGGTTTCAGTGACTATGACCCTCATAGACTCATACATTTGCATGACTGGTCAACAGTTGGTGAGCTTTGGGGGGAGGATTAAGAGGTGTGGCCTTGTTGGAGTAGGTGTGTCACTGGGAGTGGGTTTGAGGTTTCAAATGCCCACACCAAACCCAGTGCTTCACTTCTCTCTCTCTCTCTCTCTCTCTCTCTCTCTCTCTCTCTCTCTATCTCTATCTCTCTCTCTCTCCCCCTTTCTCTCTCTCTCTCTCTCTGCCTTCTGCTTATGGATCAGGATGTATCTCTCAGCTATTTCTTCAACACCATTCTTGCCTGCTTACCACCATACTCCCGCTGTGATTCTAATGGACTACCCCCTGAAACTGTAAGCAACCCCTGAATTAAATGCTTTCTTTTATCAAAGTTGCCATCACGGTGTAAAGACAGCGCTAGAACAGTGCTGAATGCAGTGCCCTACAGTGTCCTAAGAGCTATATCACTAGCCCAGTTCTTGCCTGCCCTTTGTGCTGTGCTGACAGCTATGTCCCCTGAGAGGAATCGGCACTCTGTGAGAACTTTCAAGTCCGTTTTTATGCCTTTAGAATATAGAGAATTCTATATTCTAGAGTGTAGAAAGCTGTACAGACTTCCATTTAACATTTTCTTTAGTATTCTTTGGAGTCATAGAGCTCATTAAGCAAGTTTTTTTTTTCTCTGCTTCTGAGAAACCATTTGGAAGTCACTTATAGTTGAACAGTCTATGATTATTTGTGTATATCTCAGTTTCCTTACCTATAAAACAATGTTTTGCACTATACTTCAGCCCATCAGTGGGCTCTGCCATGGACATTCCAGTCAACCTAAGGCACTCTTCACATTTCCCAGGCAAGGAGAACAAAGGCCACTATTTTCTCTCCTAGCAGCACATTGATGACAAGAGCAGGCTATTTCATTTCCTAAGTAACAGCAGTGTGGCCACTCACCACTTCAAGAAATTTGCCAATCAATTCAGAATTCTGAACAAAAGAACATTGGTGATCAAAGGTAAAGACCCCAGATGTGTGCCTAGCACTCCTGACTTAGTACAGAGGATGCTGGACAGCTGAAGCTGTGCTCAAATAAGGACATAGCAGGGGGAGGTACTGTCACCCAGGCTGGTGCCTCCCCAGTGCATCCAAGTTTACAAATTGGTCCAAAGTGATTTATGTGTCATCTCGATGGAGGAAGATCTTTGTCCTTAATTCCCCAAGATTAGAGAAGAAGAGGGTCAAAGGCAGAAGCAGAAGAATATGAAATTAGCTCCACTGAGAATTCATAAACACAAAAGCGAAAACAGACATCTTTCAAAAGAAAGCTACTAATGACTGCTTTCCTGTCCTGCTGAACAAGGTGGGGTTGGGGATGGGTTAGCTAGGGGTAAGGCTGGATCGCAGCCTCTGGACCATCAGCATACAGAAGAACTGATAGCTAATTAATTAATAATGTAATGGTGAGTGGATGCTGAAACTGCCTGCATACAAACATATCACACAGTACATGAGTCCAGATAAAGAACCTGTGTCCCACCATGGATGATGGACCACACATGCCCATAATCCCGGCCCTCAGGAGACTGAGACAAGAGGACTGAATGCTGAGGCCAGCTTCAGCTGCATAGTGAGACTATCTCATAAGAACAAAAAAATGAGTACGTGAACATTTTGTGCTGCATCATCTGAAAGGAGGGAATCTCAACAGAGAAAATGCCTCTGTAAGAGTGGGCTGTAGGAAAGTCTGCAGGGCATTTTCTTAATTAATGATTGATGTTGGAGGCCCAGTCCATTGTGAGTCCCTAGGTTGCTGGTCCTGGTTTCCATAAGAAAGCAGGCTGAGCAAGTCGTGATAAGCAAGCCAGTAAGAAGCACCCATCCATGGTCTCTGCATCAGCTCCTGCCCCCAGGTTCCGGCCCTGTTTGAGTTCCTGTCCTGACTGTTTTCAGTGTTGAACTGTTATATAGATGCATGAGTGAAATAAACCCTTTCCTTCCCAAGTTGCTTTGGTCATGGCGTTTCATCACAGCAACAGTAGCCTTAATTAAGACAGATTTAAACTCAGAAATTGTAGTTACTTTCTACTTACATAGTCATGGTCATTGTAATTTGTCAAGAGCTTATATGGGTGGTCTTATCAGAGACCTAAAGGGAGGAGCTAGACAAGAGTTAAAATGACAAAGGGAAGAAAACTGATTTAATATGTATACTTAATTGATAAAATATATTGAGTTGCATTAATATTTTTTCTTTTTTCTCCCATCTCTTCATATCAAATGTCCCACCTAACCTTATTCTGCTCACCATTGACCAAACAGCTTTATTTGTCAACCAATCACAGAAACACATATTGACAACATACAGAAAGACATCCCACAATAATTAGACATGAACACATTTAAAATTTATAAAAATATAGAACTATAAAGGGAAAATAATAAAATAAATAAATATATAAATATATATGAACATGTATATGTATATTTATATGTATATACACATACATACATACATACATACATACATACACACACACATACATACATACATACATACATACATACATACATACATACATACATCCTGGCCAGGAATGGTAGTATATACATGTAATCCCAGTACTTGGTAGGCTGAGGCAGGAGGATCATGAATTTGAGGCTAGTATGGGCAAAATAGCAAGATACTATTTCAAAAAATATAAGGGAAGAAGGAAGAAAGTAAAGTACCTGTAGTTTATTAATATATTTACAAATATGTGATGAATTTAAGAAATGTATTCAAGAATGTACAAGAAAAATTACAGTAGTTGCTATGGAAGACAAGGATATGAGAAAATGTAAGCAAATCCATGAGAGTCTATTAAAAGGGTATCAAGGATTTATTAAGACATAAAATGGGGGGAAATACACTCACAGACACAGAACCAAATAAACAACAGTGATGACTTCCGTTCTGCCTGGGAGCAAATGGATCCAGCTATCCAGTCTCTGATCACCCCAAGAGAGAATGCATGACTCGACTCCCTCTGCTCTTAAGGGGTCACTTGTGCAGACAGAAAGCTGCACCCTAGGGTTTGCACCCCCAAAGTCATAGGTGGAATGAATTCTCACAACACTTAAACTTACCACATTTTAAAAAAATGTCTGAGGGTACACTGTAATTGAGACAAGAAACTGTGGTAGCATGAGGACTATTCCCAACACAGAATCCATTCCTCCCTTGCCTGTACACTAGTGATAACTGTGTGTGCAAGGACCACCTCACCATCTGAGTACTTCAGAAGCAGAGTCAATGATTCACTAGCAGGTACTTTCTTAACAAAATCCTGGAGAAATCTACAGGGAAGTGTTGGGGGTGAAGGGAGGAGGCAGGTACAGCACAGAAGGGAAAGGAGAAACAAAAATGGTGGTTTCAGACAAAGCCCTGGGCTCAACCTGATTTTCAGGGAGTTCAGGAGTGTAGAAGCAAAAGAGCTTGGCTCTTCTGTTTCTGAATCAACCATTCTTAGGCCATTCAGATCTTCTATTGTCTGGGTAAAGGAGACACAACATTCTTAGGTAGTCCTTCTTTTCTGAGAAAAAATGAAGCTCTAGAATCTAAGAGCAATGCTCTGTAGCCAGCCATGATTAGCTATCAGTCATGAAAACACACAGAAGCTGAGCATACTTGCAAAGGATAAATGAAATCTGCAGGGACTTTCACAGGGCACTGACCACATGTTCACTAGACTGTAACGTTCATGCACTCGACAGATATGTGGTGAAAGCCTAGAATCATGCTCCCAAGCATGGAAGACACTAACTGTGTATATGACTACTGATCATAAGAAAAATGGCTAGTGTTGTGGGATAATCTTTTTGTACACTGTGAAGAGGTATCTCTGCCAAGGCACCTTCTGATTGGTTTAATAAAGAGCTGATGGTCAATAGCTAGGCAGGAGAGGATAGGTGGGACTTCTGAACAGAAATAGGAACTCTGGGAAGGAATCAGGGAGATGAGGATTCACTAGCAACTACTAAATCTCAAATATTTTACATTGGTATGGATTTTTGTATATTGATACAAATTTAAGATTATTTTTGTTACAACATACTATAAGGTATTGTATCTATGTAACTCATTTAAAATTGTAATGTAAAATTCTGGTCCTTGAAAGCTACTATTACAAACTGTTTAGGATAATTAAGATAACAATCAAACTTGTAGTAAGGGTTTAGATGTAGACAGAAATGAGCTTTATTTAGCTTCATGTATTTTAGATAGATGGGTGGTCTCCAAAAACTTTAGATATTTACAGAATATGGCATTTAAATATTTTAATAACTAAGACTTTTCATGACAGTGAGATACATCTGCTCCTGGCAGCATCAATCTACTTCAGAGAAGAACCTCCATATGGAGTTTGCTTTAAGTGTGGCAAAGCTGGGCACTGGGCAAGAAACTGTCCTTGCTTCAACTGCTGACAGCATGCCGTCCAAATTGGACAAGCAGGACACAAAAGAAAGCAACTGCCAAACTTTGCCAAGACAAGGTAGTACAGTCCTTCAAATTTTTCTGCTTCACAGAAAAGTCTGTCATATATTCTAGGAGCCCTATAAGACAAAGATGGATGCCCCAACATTGCAGAGAAATCTTGAGTGACTTTCCAGGCAGACAGCTGTCTCTGTCATTTCTATAGTTTTAGAAGTTGCTTCTTCTGTACTTTCTCTTTACTCAGGTAATATTTTATCCATCTCAGGTCTCTGATGGTGTTGAAGACCAGATAGTTATAGTTTTATCATTTTCTTTGTTACCAAGTTCAAAAAAGAAACTCACAAAAGAGATGTAAAGTTTATAAAGGTTGAGAGATATAAAAGCTTAAGTTGTTTAAGAATCTGTTTTAAGGTCTAAAAAGGTATTTTTAGGTTAGTAATACAAGTTATGATAGAACATGGTTTAGGTATAAAACTTTGGACTCACCAATTAGGATAAATAATAGAGTACTTTCTCCAAAGTTGCCAAATACAAATGGACTGGACATTGTGAATGTAATTCTTACCTGATAATTGTTCTTATTGTGTATAGTTTTACTGTGTTAAAGTTAAAATGTTTCATTTTGAATTAGACAAAAGGGGGAAATGTTATGGAAAAATTCATTTTATACTGTGAAGATGTGTTTCTTCCATGGCACCTTCTGATTAGTTTAATAAAGAACTGAACAGTCGCCAGGCGTTGGTGGTGCACGCCTTTAATCCCAGCACTCGGGAGGCAGAGGCAGGTGGATCTCTGTGAGTTTGAGGCCAGCCTGGGTTACCAAGTGAGCTCCAGGAAAGGCGCAAAGCTACACAGAGAAACCCTGTCTCGAAAAACCAAAAAAAAAAAAAGAACTGAACAGTCAATAGTTAAGCAGGAGGGGATAGGCAGGACTTCTGGACAATGATAGGAACTCTAAAAAGGAATCAGAAAGGCAGGGACTTGCCAGCAAGATGCAGAGGAAGTTGGATATACAGAATATAGATTAATATAAACAGGTTAATTTTAAGTTAGGAGAGCTAGTTGGGAACAATCCCAAGCTAAGGCCAAGCTTTCATAGTTAACAAAAAGTCTCCATGTCATTATTTGGGAGCTTGTGGTCCAAAGAAGGTCTGACTACAGGCTAGTCCATAAAGAACTGTATCTTCAGTGTAACATAAATGTGGGTGCTTAAGGGCACTAAGGCAACACAAATATAAATTATCTCACCAATAAGCTTTTAAATCAAATAATCTTAAAATAATATTAGATACACAAAATGTTTATTAAAATTACATTAGTTTCTTTGGATTTCTAATGTGTCTCTTAAAATTAAATTTATATATGTGGCTTGCATTACATTTTTATCAAACATTTTTGGTGTAGACTATGTTTGACTCTATGCTAGGTGTTGGGGATACTGCAATAACCAAAGACAGATACATCTCCTGTCCCTGTGAGGGCCACAGTCAGAGATTACAACAGAAAGTAAATAAATGAATAAACACAATGTTATCATTTATTAAAACCATGATAGGAGAAATCATAAAGTAATTACAGTGAGTAATACGGCAAAGTGATCAGTGAGTCAGTACTTAACAAGAGTAGGACGTGCATCAGAGGGACTCATTGAGGAGATGTCTTTGAAGACATGTTTTAAACCTAAAGACTGAGACAACTGTGAACGTGCCCATGGAGTGAGAAGAGAGATGGGGAGAAATGGGAGAGTCAGAATGTGTTTAGCATATTCCAACCCAGAGGCCATCAGACAGTACAAAAGAACATCCACGGACTACATTGTTCTGTGTTTATAGAAAACCAGTGGGAGTAATCCAAAATAACACATAGCTGCAGGTTTGGCATATGTAATTGGTGTTGAGAAAAACAATCATATTTGAAAGTTGACTAAGAAAGACTTTTTCCCCCTGAATGAATTCAGACTCACTTCAGGCAGTAATATCTAAAGTAGTTGGAAAACCAAAGTTTAGGGAAAGGAGACAGAATTTCTGTAATTACATTAAAATGAAAAATACTGGATGGAGTTCAGTCTAAACAAAACCATATCAGCCTGTTTATTTTCATTGGGAAATTTTAAAGTGATGCTAATGTCTCATCAAAAACATACAAGAATTTTAGATAACTTTTTAGGGGAAAATCACAGTAACAGTCTTAAGAGAGATAAATAGCAAAATGCTTTTTGCAGTTTTAACTGACATTGAAAAAATTAGTGTGGAATTTCTTAGAATAGAAAAACTTTACCTGATAAATATAATTTTACCATAGTCCATTCAAGTTTTAATATTAATTGATATATAATTTAAACTTCTTCAATTTGATTCTTCTTAAACTGAAAGCCTTTATTTCTTTATGTTATTTTATACTTAATCGTATGATCCTAATTTTTTTAAATTGTTCTTATTTCTTATTTCTGGTGAAATTCAAGGTCAAAAAGAAAGATTGGGAGCCAGGTGTGGTCTAACCTGTAATTCCAGTACTTGGGAGGCTGAAGCAGAGGATCATGAGTCCCAGGCTAGCCTGAACTTACATGTGAGACTTTGTCTCTTAAAGTGAGCAGAGTGGGGGAAGGAAGAGAGAGAGAAGTGTGTGTGTGTGTGTGTGTGTGTGTGTGTGTGTGTGTGTGTGTGTGTGTGTGGTGGGGAGATTTGGTTTAAAAGTTTCAAATTTGACTGCTGAAAATTACCCTAACCTCTAAATTTGAGGGACTGGCATGGGGTGGGGATTGAGACAAGACCTCACTCTGTGGACTAGGTTGTTTTGGAACTCACTATGGAACCCAAGCCAACATCAAAATGGCAATGCCCTTGCCTCACTCCCCAGTGCTGGGACCACAGGCATGAACTACCCAGCTACACCCGGCTTTCAATTAATATTTTGTGGCAAATTCAATTTATATTTTTCCTTAGTGAGAGCATTAAGCAGGATTATTTTTAAATGCTTATTCTTGTTTTTATTTATATGTGTGTATGGCTCCCTGCGTGTATATGTACCATGTATGTGATGCCTAGGGAGGCCAAAAGAATATACCTGGATTTGGATTTACAGGCAGTTGTAAACCCCAATGAGTGCTGGTGACTGAACTTGAGTCCCATGGAACTTAATTCTTGAGCCATCTCTCCAGCCCCCAGGGTCATTTTTACAGGAAATCACACACTTGATGCACATTTAAACATGGTTTTGGTGCTCATTACTATGCAGTCTGTTCTATTCAACATAAAATAAGCTATGGAACCTGCACACAAGACTTCCTTCCTGTCTTAATTACTCACAGTTCTACTGCTGCGAGAAGATGCTATGACTGTGGCAAATCTGATAAAAGAATGCATTTAACTGGGCTTGGTTTACAGTGTCAGATGGTTAGTCCGACATCATCAAGGCAGGGAGCATGGGGACATGCAGGGAGACATGGTGCTTGAGAAGTAGCTGAGAGCTACATCCTGATCTGCAGGCAGAGAGAGCACAGGGCCTGGTATGGGCCTTTGGAACCTCAAAACCCACTCCCAGTGACACTTCTCAAACAAGGCCACACCTAATCCTTCCTAGCAATCTGCTAACTGGAGACTAAGCATGCAAATGTGTGTGGGGGCCATTCTCATTCAAACCACCATACTCCCCCTAGCTCCTGACCCTCCCTGAAGCTGCAGGGAGGAAGCCAAGATCCTCCATGCAGTGCTCCATGGCAGCTTTGGAGAATCCCAGGGAAGAAGGGGAGGAGGGTCTCCTCAGAAAGAGGGAACCAGAGAGAGCTTCAGAGAGGGGAGTGATAGTTCAACTAAGCATGGAGGAAGACATCTTTCATAAATGCCTTTAAAGGAAAACATCCTTGAAAAAGAAAATATAAGAAAGACAGAAGAGTGACACAGACTGGGACAGTCACTCAGAGTGTGGTCAACAGGGACTTCGAACTGAGAAAGCTAACAGGTGACTTTGGAGGCAAATGCTGCAGAAGGGGTTTGGGATGTATCCTTTGCTTCTTGTGATGCATTTCAAAATGTGGGTAGGTTTAGTGTAGTTTCTCCATTGTTGTTGGACATAAAGGAAGAAGAAATGGAGCCTCTGTGGTCTCTCTCTATGTGTCTGTCTCTGTCTCTCTTTCTATTTCTGTGTGTGTGTGTGTGTGTGTGTGTGTGTGTCTGTCAGTCTGTCTGTCTTTCTATCTGTCTGTCTTGTGTGCACGGGAGTGTATACATGCATGTATGTCTGTGTGTGTCTGCATAGGGATGGGTGTGTGAACAGGTGCCTGCAGGTATACTTGCACATTGTGTGTGTGTGTGTGTGTGTGTGTGTGTGTGTGTGTGAATCAGATGTCAATACCAAGTGTTGACTTCAACTGTTCTCACCTTATTTTCTGAGGCTATGGGGTTTACAGATTCACCTTGACTGAGCAGCCAGTGAGCTGGAGGACCCTTCTGTCTCTGACTTCCTGGTGCTGGGGTCACAGATACATGCTTCTGTGCCCAGCTTTTACCAGAACCCAGGTCCCCACACTGGGATCACAGACACATGTTTCTGTGCCCAGCTTTTTATCAGAACTCAGGTCCCCACACTGGGATCACAGACACATACTTCTGTGCCCATCTTTTACCAGAACCCAGGTCCCCACACTGGGATCACAGACACATGCTTCTGTGCCCAGCTTTTTCTGGAACCCGGGTCCCCACACTTGTATAACAAGACTTTACTGACTGCACCATCCCTCCAGCCCATGTTCCTGTCTTTTATTTAAGCCCATCTAATTATCTGCTTCATCCTCAGCAATCTACAAACCTCTATTTGTTCTCTCTACTTTTTGTTATGATGATGATTGATTTATGAACAAGTTCAATGTGGTCCTTTCAGGCATTCTGAATCACTCTGACAGCAGCCCTGTAAACAGATCAATTTCTGCCTTTACAATTTGATGTCTCCAGTCCCAACAAACCAATGTCTTGTTAAACTTGAGAGAATTCTTCATGTTTGTCAAAGTAGTAGTAAATTAGTCTCTGAAGGCCTGAGACAATATTATACCCACACTGAATAGAAGTAATCAAGCATATTGTATTTTGCTAAAGGTCATTTGTTTACTAAAGGAACTCTGTGCCCAGTAAACTACAGGATGGGATAATTCTGTAGCTCTTGTCTGCTTGTGTTGACTATCACCTGACTTTGAAAAAAAACAAGAGTACTAGCCACTAACCCATAAATCAGACACAACTTGAACATTTAGCAAGCTAAGCAATTCTTTGCTTATGAACAAAGTATTTGTTTTGGTTATTTGGATGTGAAGTGTCTCCCTCAGAAGCTTATAAGTTAAATGTTTAGTCCCATCTAGTGTCCTCTTTTGGAGAGTTATGGAATCATTAGGAGGTGGAACCTAGCTGGTGTAAGGAGGTCACTAGGGGCAGGTTCTTGGGCAGATCATACTGTTGACTCCTGTCTGTTTCTCTCTGATGCCTGTCTACCATGAATTGGGCAGCCTCTTCCACGTGTTCCCACCACCATGATTCTCCCTCACCATGAGCTCATAATCAAGGGAGTCAACTGTGGGCTGAAATCTCTAAAGCTGTGAGCCAAAATAAACCTTACTCCACATATTCTGTCACAATCATGAGGAAGGAACTAACAGTTCTCTTTGGGGAGATGGGATTTCAGGAGCTTCCTCTGCATTCCCTTATCCTATTTCCTAGATCCACACTCTTAACAATCATGCTTTTGAAACTGTTAAAGTCCTAGTGGGGAAAAGGCTAAGAAAGGTGCTTTCCAGCAGAAGCCTGGACCACACTCCTTTCATCTTTATTCATTGTTAAGGCATTAGGCAAAAGGTCATGAGTTTTCTGCAGTCATTCCTTTCCCTATAGCAGGACTACATGCTCTACATTTAGGCCGGTTAAAAGGAATGAGGTAATGCATGTCCCTGATATTTGCAAGTCATGTAGCTCTTTATAAATGTAGGCTATTACCACTACTCATGAATCTCACCTACTAAAAGGATCAGAGATAAGATATAATTATGCTGATGTCACCAATTTGCCAAGAATTAACATTGTCTATTTGATCAAGGACTCTGTAGACCACTGCAGTTTTAAGAATATCTCTGGGTAATAGGCAAGGGACAAACCAGGGTATTCAAGATCAAAGTATTCTCTCTTGTGTCCTAAGAGCTTTAGGAAATAGTTTTCTACTTCACTGTTCACCAAATAACCGAAAATTAACATTTTTTAAGGGGTGGTGATAGAGCTCAATTGGTAGAGTACTCGCCTAGCATGTGAGAGACCCTGGGTACATTCCCCAAACAAGATAAGAACCAAACAAGGTAATACTTTTCTGTAATCCCAGCACTTGGGAGGTAGAGGTGAGAGAATCTCAAGTTCAAAGTCATTCTTGGCTATATGCTGAGTTCCAAGCCAGCCAAAAACAAAATTAATCTTCTTTTGTTGTTATTATTGTTTTGGATAGAGGGTCTTGATATATAGTCCAGGATGGCCTGAAACTCATAGCAATCCTCCTGCCTCAGCCTTACAAATGCTGGGTTTATAGGCATGTGGCAATGCATTCGGTACTCTTTTCCTTGGTTTTACCCTCCCCCCCTTGGGCTTCTTCATTTGGGACTAAGGATATGTAAAGGAGGGGAAAGTTCTGTCTTGGTTTCCTTTAGACAATCTCATGAGCAGATTTCTAAGAAGGGACTCCTTGGATTATCCAACAATGGCCACAGCTCAATGGGCCAAATGTCCCCTGGGTGTTAGGTCTGTGTTAGGATGCTCAATCATTTCCAAATATGAGTGGCACTCTGAATAAGCCTCATCTATTAGAAAGGAGGGTGAGTCTCAAGAAACAGTGCCTGTGTGGAAAAATCACATACAATCCATTAGTTTGTACAATTAAATATGGCAGTAATAATAAAAATATCAAAAATATGATTCTCAAATCTACCTGGCTTTTTCTATATATTAATGAGTGCCACATAACTGGCTTCCTTCAAAACCCCAAAATGCAAGCACTGAGCTATGATATCATGTGGGGGGGGATAGAGAGAGAGAGAGAGAGAGAGAGAGAGAGAGAGAGAGAGAGAGAGA
>CABHPH010107170.1:0-41812 GCA_902168325.1 Peromyscus nudipes | reverse complement strand
AGAGAGAGAGAGAGAGAGAGAGAGAGAGAGAGAGAGAGAGAGCAAGAAAGTGCCTAGGCCTGATATAAGCTGTGGGGGAATGTGTACGCTACAACATGCTTGTGGAAGTCAGACTACAGCTCATGGGAGTCAGTTTCTCCTTCCATCATGTTGATCCTGAGTGTCACACTCATGTTATCAGTCTTGGTGGTTTTGTGAAACCTCAAAGTTCACCTCCAGTGACATACCTCTTCCAACAAGGCCACACCTCAAGTTGATTTGGGTCATGATGTTTTATCATAGCAATAGAAACCCAACTAAGACCATGACCAAAATCAACTTGAGGAGGAAAGGGTTGTTTCACCTTACAACTTGTAAGTATATCACCTAAGGAAGCCATGGAGAAGTGCTACTTAATGACTTCCTCATCGTGGCCTATTCAGCTTGTTTCCTTATGGTGCTGAGGGCCACTAGCCCAGTGGTGGCATCCCCCACAGTGAGCTTGGCCGTCTCACATCAATCATAGTCTTGGGTTTATATTACCATGATGAAACACAGTGACCCCAAGTTGCTTGGGGGAGGAAAGGGTTTATTTCATCTTATATTTTAAATTCCATCATCTAGGGGAGTCAGGGCAGAAGTACAATTCAGGAACATGGAGGTAGGACCAAATGCATGGATGAGTGTTTCTTGCTGTCTTGCTTCTTGTGGCTTTCTCAGCCTGCTTTATTATGACACCCAAGATCAGCAGCCAAGGCTGGTGTCATACACAGTGAGCTGGGCCCTCCAACATCAATCATTCATCAAGAAAATGTACCACAGACTTGCCCACAGGCCAATCAGGTGGGAACATTTTCTCAGTTGAGATTCTGTCTTCCAAAATGACTCTAGCTTATGTCAAGTTGACATAAAAACTAGTTAGCACAATCATCAATCAAGAAAATGCACCAGAGTCTTGCCCACAGGCCACTCTAGTGGGGGCATTTTCTCATTTAAGAGGTTCTCTTCCTAAATGACTAACTTGTATCAATTTGACATAAAACTGGCTAGCACACCTTCCCAAACAGTTCCACTAACTGGGAACCAAATAATCAAACACATTAGCCTATGAAGACCTGTATAATTCAAACCACCACATTTAATTCCCTGACTCCAATAGGCTTGTGGCCATATCATAATGCAAAATTCATTTAGTTCTTCTGCAAAAGTCCCCATAGTCTTTAAATCTCAACACTGTTTAAAATACCAAAGTTCAAAAATCTCCTTGGAAACTCAAGACAATCTCTTAACTGTATGTTCCCTGTAAAACAAAAGAGCAAATTACATACAATGGTACAGAATATATATATTACCATTCCAAAAGGGAGGAATCAGGGCCTGATCAGGAAATGCTTGACTAAATCAAGACTGAAATCCAGCAGTGCAAATTCCAAATCCTGTAGCTCCCTGTCTATTGCCAGAAGTCTTAGCTCTGTCCTTCTGATTTTTCTGCCTGCAACATGTTTCTCTATCATGGGTTAGTTCCACTCCCTATCTATAGCTCTCTTTGGCATATTTCTCATGGCTCTAGTGTCTCTAATACTTTGGAGTTGCCTATGTAACCAAGGTTTTACTTCAACTTCATACAATAGCCTCTTAGGACCTCAATGCAGGGACTCCCCTGCCACACACCTGGCTTCAACAGCTCTTCTTAACCACACACATAGATTCCATTAACCCTTTGCTTATTATAATTCCTTATTCTAAAGACAGAACATTAACAAGTGTGGCTGTTCACTTGAGAGCTATGGGAAACACTACATAACCACAGTCTATGCCCAAGATCACAGAAACAATGTAAAGGTGAGAAGGTTCATTTTGACTTGTGATTTCTGAGTGCTTCTGCTTCTTGTTGGCAGGGAACGAATGCATAGTGGCAAGAACATGTAGTAGTAGCTCTTCACTTGGCGGTAGACCAGGATGCAGAGCAGATTTGTCTGGAACCATGGCTTGCCCTTAATGACCAACTTTCATGAAGCAGACCCCGCCTCCTAAAGATTCCATAGACTTCAAAATTGCTTTCTACACTGGAGATAACTTGTCAATAACTTATAACAAAAGCCTGTGGAGATCACATTAGATTCAAGCCATAATAGCAAATGTAATTATAAAAAAAGTTTCTATGAAAATCTTTATGCAATAAGTCTGCATACCTAAGTTTAAATAGAAGTATATTTTAGGTAACACTAATCTTAGAAGGTCCAAAACAATGGGACAAACATAAGCCACTAAAATCTCAAACAGATTGATGTATGTTGTTGCTATTGATAATGTAAATTAATTTTTCTGGACTGACTATATGTTTTTTTATATTAAATTAAATTTCTCAGAAGTAAAAATTTATAGAAAGCCTGCAAACTCAATTAATCAGATTAGAGTTATCCTTATATCAAAATCTAATGAAAATAATATAAAAAGTACTTTGGCTACCAAACAGTTTCTTTTTTTTTAAATTGATGTTTGTACTTGAACTATCTAGCTTAATAGATATTCTTTAATGCTAAAGTTTGCTGGCATATTTTTGCTATCATTTAGTTAAAAAAGAACCTTATATCCAAAGTATATCTTATTTGAATTACATGTTTCGCTCATAAAAAGTATCAAGTTTGGGGGAATGGAATTGAAGACAAGTGAGAACTGAGTTCAAGTTGTCCCATAGGGGTCAAATTAAAAACATTTTTTAATTATATGAACATAGGAAAATAAGATTTCTAAAAAAGAAAAAAAATGGATTAAAACTGTGGACTACAACATATAAGAGCGAAACCATAGCCAAAATGAAAGTATTGCTCTGTAGATGCATAACTCTGTGAAGAAGTGAATGGGCCATTGAGGAGGAACAGGAACATGGGAGAATTTGTCAGAGTGGCTAATCAGAAATCTTTAGAGCTTTCAATTGTTCACATGCCCTTTCTTCTCTCCTTTTGCTAAGCAGAACTTGAAAGGAACATTAACTGCGAAAGTTCACCATGTGGTCTAAGAGTGTAAAGACCAGGCAGAGTACTTTTCAGCACCATTGAATGTTGTTATTGGACAAAGGGACATGGACACAAAGTCTCACATCTAACCAAGAGGCTGTTTGCAATTGACACCTGCTGGAAAAGGGAAAATGAGTTTTCTCCAATGGAGTGACACTGAGTATATGAACCACACATGGGCAGGGCCCATGCCCAGGAAAAACAGATTCCATATTTTTGTTGTTTGTTTATTTTGTGGGAATTTTGTTTGGGTACTCTTACTGGTTTTTTGTTGTTGTTGTTGTTATTGATATTCAGTTTTTTTTGTTACTTTGTTTTTCTTTTGGGGGAAAGGAGAGAGAGAGAGAGAGAGAGAGAGAGAGAGAGAGAGAGAGAGAGAGAATGAGAATGAGAATGAAGTTGAGTAGATAGGGAGGTGGGGAGGAACTGGGAAGTGTTGAGGGAGAGTAAACATGATCAAAATATATGGAAAAATCATTCTTAATTAAAAATGAAGTTTACAGACAATGATGGTAGTGCAAGGATTCACTGAGACTGAAGAGTTCAGAAAAGCTCTACACCCAGAGGATACTGGCTTGGTATCCCATGCCTACAACTCTGAATCAAGGCCTAATTCAGAGGATGAAAAGTGGCTTTCATAAGAAGCCATATGTATATGGGACATAATTTCCACATATGAACTCACTAAACATTTGTGGAGTATTGAATTCAATCAGAAATGATGAGCAGCTAAGGAAACAACATTATGGTGAAATAAAGTGTGTATTGCCAGAGTCTTTTCATTTACCAGAACAAATGTAACATGTGTCTTTGAGTAAATTTTAAGCACTAAGTGAACTTACTAGTGGGACAGAAAGAGCTCACTGAGAAGTAGGGGTTTGGGAGATGGGGGTGAGGAGCTCTTGGAAAAGCCAGAGGCAGTGAGCTGAAATGCATGAATGAAGAGATAAGAAAAGGGATTATTAAATTTCAGCAGCCATGTAGTAAAACTTTCAAAGGGAGATAGGGATGAAGCAACCAAAGGAAAAAAATTAAAAATTGATAAGTAATAGAATAAATCAATGAAGTACTATCTTCAAAGTTAAACTCCTACCTTTCATAGTCTTCAAGAAGGAGAAATAATTTAAATATCTACAAGTAGAAGGGGTTCACAGACTTTATTATCCCGAGTCCTATTCTGAAAAAGTTAGTGAAAGAAAATATGGATAAAATTTATAACAAACCCAGAAGGGAACAAAGAAAGTTTTCCAGTAAAAAGTGTTAGGAAAGTCAATGAGGATAATTAATTGTAACTGTGAGTGCTCCTGATACTTAAGATCAGAATGAAATGGGCATCTTAAACAATCTCATCTGGGGAGATTTTAGACTTCGGTAAAAGGAAGACTAAAGCATAGCAGATTCCGCTCATTATTTTGATGAAGATGTTAGTGTCTAAGCACCACAAAGAAAATGGCTGTTCATTCATGCATGTTTTATATTAAAGTCCTCCAGCTATAGTGTAACTTTCAATCATGACAAGAAAAGTAACTGATCATAAACAAGACGATGGCAAGTACAGCCAAATGTCTACCAGAAACTTTGTATTTTCCTTTCCATAGTGTAATAGTTCTCCAAGAGGCAGCTATTACACTCTTCCACGGTTTGCATTTTGTTTGCGTGTGACTCTGCTAATGGAATGCTAATGGAAATGGCGGGATAAGGGAGTCAAAACTCAGATGGGCTAAATGTTCTCCATTCCTGCCTAGATTCAGAAATGCCTGAGGTTCTGTGCACTGGTGGCCAACATGATGGAGGAAACCCAGATCTAGGTTTCTCAACAGTTAAGAACTATAATGTCACCAGAGCAAGAAATGAAATTCAGATGAGTAGAAGGAGAGATGTCCGATATTGGATTCTAGAAACAAGGATGGAGAAGCATAGCCTTAACTCTAGGGAATCTGTCAAAGCAGTTGTCTAATTCAAAGAGAAAGAGTACTTCTGCTGATAGCTCTAAGCGAAGAATGTTAAGAAAGATGATAGATGTCTCAATTATCCCTTTTAAGGTTTTGTAATAGAGAAATAATTTCAGGCAAAAATGATTTAGACTAGAAACTAATCATAAAAAGAACCACCAATAAGGCTAAGAATGTGAGACCTTTGAGGGAAAATCCTGTGGTGATATACTGTGTACCCCAATATGTTTTATTCCCCTATAAACTTATCTGGGGATCAGAGGACAGAACCAACCACTAGATTAGACATAGAGGCAAGACAGTGGTGGCACACACCTTTAATCCTATCACTTGGGAGGCAGAGATCCATCTGGATCTCTGTGAGTTCAAGGCCACACTGGGAACAGTCAGGCAGTGGTGACACACACCTTTAATGCTAGCATTTGAGATCTCATGCCTTTGCTACCAAGTATTTGGGAAGCAAAAGCGCCTTTTATCCCAACACTAGGAAGTAAGTAAGATGGAAGGGCACAGAAGAGTATATAAAGCATGAGTAAACAGGAAGTCTAGATCTGGAGGCTGAGGAGTTTGTAAGGTGAGGTTGGTTGTGGCTTTTTCTGTTTCTCTGATCTTTCAGCTTTCACCCCTTTCATCCCAATATCTGGCTCTGGGTAGATACATGTTAAGACAGTTTCAGATGGAATAAATCTCTAAATGTTTTACATTGTATGCAAAAAGGTATATAGGCTTGAGAGAGAGAAGAGAAAGGATATAAATAGTCATAATAATAATAAAATAAGTCTTAAAAAATAAAATAATATATAAAAATATAAGCCACGTAAAGATGGAAATTACAGAGAGAGTCTGTCTTATGTCATCTTTGGGATTTTTAATTGGAGAGAGACATTTGATTATGGAGGCTACTGAGTCAAATGAACATATATATTTTAAAGGTATCTTGACTTCAAAATTTGGATCTAAGGATACGTCGCTTTGGAAAGGAGGCTCTGCTTTTGTTTTCACAGGAAGCAAGAGGCTATGGATTTGTTCCAGGTTAAGATGGATCAGATTTGATCAAGCGAGACCTCCTGAACCTTAACAGCTGGTACCTATCAACGAAGGTTATAGCTGGTCTTCCCAGGACTTGACCATTATCTTGATTTTTCTTGGGATCCCAATAAGATTGCTCCCAGTCAGCAGAAACTAATATGAGAAGCTACACCCAGATTACCAAAGTACTCTTTATAAATGTTTATTTTTACTTAAAGGGGATTGATTATAAATGCAATCTCTTTCTAAAGAAGAAAAGGCGATAATATAGATATGATAGAATAAAAGGGTAGATTATTGAATCTATTTTTAAAGAGCAGCAACTTGTTTGAAATGTTTTACATTGCTATGGATTTTAGTTTATTGATACAAATTTAAAGTTAATTTTTTTATACTATATGTATATATTTCTACTCTTCTTAAGGTATTATGTTTATCTAACTCATTTAAATTGTAATGTAATTAAGATACAGATTAATAATTAGTCTTTTATGATAGTCAAATTTATAGTCATGGTAGTTATGTTTTTTTAGATATACAAAGATATATTTCAGTTAGGTAGGTAACTCTTCAAACACTTCAAAGACCTACAGAATATGGCATTTAAAATGTTTTAAATCTTAGCCTTTTCTGAACAAATAGGATGATAGGCATTAAAGAAACTCATTATGGAGTTTGCTTTCTTTGTGGCAAAAGTTAGCCACTGGGCAAAAAAGTGCCCTTGTTTGGACTACTTGACAGGATGTTGTATAAACTGAGCATGCAGGACCCATTGGAAAACAACCACTGAACTCTGCCAAAACAAGGTGAGGAGGTCCTTCAGATTCCTGCTTCACAGAGGAGACTGCCAGACATTGTGCAAGACACAGGGAGAAGCAACTGAGAAACTCTAGGCCTATAGGCTGAAGATGGATGCCCCAATGTTGCAGAGGAACTTTGGGTGACTGTCCAGGCAACTAGATGTCTCTGTCATTCTAGATTTTTGGAAGTTGCTTACAATGCACTTTCTATTTACTTAGGTAATATTATATCCTTCTGGGGTCTTTGATATAGTTGAAGACTAGTTAGTTATAATTACAGTTTTCCTTAGTCATGATAAAAGATAAATTAGATATAAAACTTTAGACTCACAAATATAGGATGACAGAGTATTTTCTTTAATTTTGCCAAATATAAATAGTCTAGATATTGTAACTGTAATTCTTGCTTGATAACTGTTTTATTATATGTAATTTTACTATGTTATAGTTAAAACCTTCCTTTTTGATTAGACAGAAAAAAGGAGGTTCTATGGGATGTCTTTCTGATGCTGTGAATATGTGTTGCTATAATTGGTTAATAAAGAAGCTGCTCCAGCTTATGGTGAGTCAGGTTACAGACAGGCAGGAAATCCAAGACAGAGACAGGAAGAAGAAAGGAGAATAAGGGAGATGCCAGCCTCCACCTAAGGAGAAGCAAGATGCCAGCAAATTGGTAATGCCACTGCCACATGGTAACATATAGATGAATAGGAATGGGTTAATTTAAGATGAAAGAGCTAGCTAGCAAGAAGCTGAAACCATAGGCCATACAGTTTGTAATAAATATAAGCCTCTGAGTAATTATTTTATAAGTGACTGTGGGATCTGTGAGTGGGAGAGATTCATCCAGACTGCTGGGTAAGGCAGGACTGAAGAAATTTCAGACTAAAAAAACTAATTTCTTTTATTTTGTAAAATATTCAGATGTCTAAAATGAGATTGAGCAGCTGGGCATGGCGATGCATGTTTGTAGTCCAACACAAGAGCTTTTAGCAGAGGGGTTTTAAAGTTACATTTTTCTTTTTCTTTTTTTTTTGCATATAGACCCACAT
Organism: Peromyscus nudipes; assembly: GCA_902168325.1. Taxonomy (NCBI): domain Eukaryota; kingdom Metazoa; phylum Chordata; class Mammalia; order Rodentia; family Cricetidae; genus Peromyscus; species Peromyscus nudipes. The sequence goes on along the minus strand of CABHPH010107170.1, from coordinate 33,983 downwards.
GCCCCTCTGTGCCTCAGTGCATTTGTGGCAGGCAGAGAACAACTTTCTGGAGTCAGATCTCTTCTTCCACCATGTAGGTCCCAGGGATCAGACTCCTGTTGTCAGGCTTGTTGGCTAGTGCCTCTGCTAGTTGAGCCATCTCCCTGGCTGGATCAGGAGTTTGATGCCAGCCTGGGCTACAGAGTGAATTTGAGGCCAATTTGGACTCCCTATTGAGAATCTGCCTCAAAAAGCCAAACCAAATGAAAATAAATCAAAACAAATAGACGATACTTCCAAACCAAAACACACCCTAAAAAACAAAAATATTAAAGAATGGGTCTAGAGAGATGGCTAGATGGCTCTGAAGTTAAGAGCACTGGCTATTCTTCCAGAGGACCTGGGTTTGATTCCCAGCAGACAAAACACCAACACACATTACACACATTTAAAAGAAATACATTTAAAAACAGATATTGAAGGAGATAAGCCTTTTAAAACTCCATTTAAACATCTTAAACTGTGGCTATGAATATGTGGGTTTTTGCTTTTTCTATATCTGTTGTTCCAAATGGCTGTCAAGGGAACTATCTTTTTGTAAAGAGACACTTAGAAGAAACAGACAGATTAAATTTGTAAATAATATCTGAGAAAGAAATTTCCATGTGATCACATGTGTGTAGAGCCACATATATGCAACAGGTCACAATTTCTAAGGGGCTGTAAAACATCCTTAAGAATTCTAAGCCCTGTGAGCAGTGGAAGTACAGGGGTGCCTGGCAAGCCCTGGAGGAGGCCATGCTCTACAGTATCTGACGGAGCATGAATGATGACAACAGAAATCTTGTCATGAGCAAGCTTCACTGACCACAATGAGCACAAAGAATCAGGCTCTATTTAAGTAAACAGTGTATGGCAATTTAAAATGCTTGCTTGGCTGACTTCTTTTATTGATGATGACTAGTGCATAATGCTTATCTCTCTTCTGACCATTCTTCTCCTGAATGTGTGTGAGCATGATGTATAGGTGCGTGGTAGACAGTGCTAGAAGCCCCAATGATGGAAAAACAACAAAAGCATTTATGTTGGAAAGGAAAACTGACAGAATTTATAGTGATTATGGTCATTGACCTAGAACATTCAAGAAAATCAACTGGAACTCATAGAATTAGTTTAACAATTTGGTAACATTGCCAGGTAAATTTCCAACAAAGTCCCCAACATTACTTTCTATGCATGGTGATAAAATTTAAAAGTAATAAGAAAGGAAAATAATGTTTAAAGCAGCCAAATCACAATGATAAAAATTCTAAGAAATAAATCTTATAAAACATACTTAAGAATATTCTGAAAAGATATGAACTTTATTGAAATAGATAAAATAAACTTTGAATTAATAAACAAAACACAATAGAAAAACCTGACCGGAAGAGGACTATTGGACAACTTGGTCAACATCAGTTGATGTTTAGAACATATAACATTAGCATGTATGTTTCTTTTCACAGTCATCTGGAATCACCAAGTCATAATTTATTTATAAGGACTGAGTCATACAAAAGATTCTCTAACTACAAAGGTATCAGTTGGAAACAACACACATATTTTTCAAATATATAGCCCCAGTTACTTTCCAGGTAATTGGAAACCAAATGATGTATTTCTCAATTGGCTATGGATCAAAGACTACAAGAAAATCAGAAAGCATTTTGAATGGGTGGAAAAACCTACATAGAATTAATGAGATGTTACTAAAATGTACTTAGGAGAAAATCTGTGTCTTTAAAGATCGCCCTTATAAAAGAATGTTCTGAAATCAATAGCTCCAATTTTAAAATACTGGATTAAGAAAGTAAATTAGTTACAATATAATGAGATGAAAGAAAATAAAAACCAAAGGTCTGCAGAACTGAAACAGAAACCAGAGAAAAATCAACTAAATAAAAATGATTTCAAAAAACAAGAACTGGTACTCAGGACTGTCAGGAAAGGAATGACATTATAAGGCATACAGACAACTAAAGAATAGAAAATAATGTGAATTCATCAATGACTTAGAGAAGAAAGGTTATGGACCAAGGCAAGTTGACTTAATGATTAATCTCTGTGACCTTTTGTTTTTTAGAAAAGTAAATTACAATTAAAATCTTCGCTATAAAGAAAAGTCTAGTCAGATATTTTACCAATAACTTCTACAATACTTTAAGAAATAAGTAATATCATTTTTTTCCCAAATTCTTACAGCAAACTAAGGGACAGGATTATTTCCAAACTCATGATGGAGGACATTCAAATCTAGATAAACAAAAATCAAAATGTAAAAAATTTAATGGTTTAAATGGAATCTAACAGTACACAGGAGTGAGCTATATCACAACCAAAAGGTATTTATCCCAAGAAAATATGGTTTATTTAACATTTGAAACAAACAAACATGCAACTTCAAACACAAACAAATTAAAACAAGAATTCTTACATTTGATCAAATCCACTATTCATACTTGATTCAAAGAAATTCTCAGTGAACTGAGAAAGGAAAGGAACTGAATATGGAAAACAGCACCAGGGAGAAGCCCATGGCTCTGGTTACTCTTAAGGGTAGAAAACAAGTATTCCTCCAAGATAGGAATTAAGGAAAGATGTCCATTTCCTTCTTTCACTTCTACACTATTATTCTCTTTATTTAACATTGCACTAAGAGATAAAAGGCACCTCAAAGACCAAGTAGTAGAAAATGTCTCTATTCACAGATGCCAAGATTATTTAGAAAAGTACACAAAAGCAAATAAGTAAATCAAAGTTGTAGGTTAGCAGCTCAAGATATAAAAGTAAGTGTATGTATGCAAATAATACATTAAAATTAAATTATCAAATATAGTAGTATCAAACTGTGCAATAGGCCGTAAATTATTATGCATATGAAATTGCTACATATTGAAACCTAACAATGCTGAATAAATTTTAAAAGTTATAAATGGCTAAAGATATGTACCAGCTTATTACTTGGAAATTTCAATCGAGACAACAGCAATCTCCTTTGTAGAATTTGTCTAGTTGATATCTAAGTCTCATTTGGAAATACAAAAATATAGACTAGCAAAAATAAGTTCCAAAATAACAGCAATAAGAAAAAAACACATTAAAAAGGTATAACAAAGTCTGGGGAATAATATTATTTGATTTGAGTACTTATGAAGCTACAAAATCAAGACATTTCAGCATTGCCATTAAGATATAGGAGGAGAAGAATTTTAAAAATGTGAAGACTCTAGAAATCTACAGCTACATGAATTATTCTTTTTGATAACTCGCACTGGGCAGCTCATAACCTCCTGTAACTACAGTTCCAGGAAATCAATGTATTATCCAACAAAATATCAGGATTGCAAATAAACACATGAAAATGACTTAACATTATTAGCAAAAAGGAAATACAGATTAAGACCACAATGACCATGTCTAGCTGGAGAGATGGCTCAGAAGTTAAGAGTGCTTCTTGCTCTTTCAGAAGTCCACAGTTGAATTCCTAGCCCCCACATCTGGGGATTTATAACCGCCTGTAACTTTAGTTCCAGGGGATCCCATACCCCTTTCTAGACTCTATGGATACCCACTAACTCATATACACACATATACACAGACATAAATAAAAAATAAAGTTTTTTAAAACAAGGATGTTATATCACTAGGTGCCTATTCCAATGACTACAGAAATAAATCCATATACAAATACACAACTCTGAGCTGGAGAGAGCACAGAGCACCTGAGACTTTCCTCTGCTGTGCAGAAGTGCCAATCATAATGCATTTATTTACACAAGAACTTTAACAGCTTTATTAAAAAAATTGAGGGGGATCTTTTGGATTTTCTGTGTAGTTATGGCTGGGCAGAAACTCATACCCAAGATAATCCAGAAAGCTTAGAAATGCTTGGCCTGAAACTCACTATGTAGACCAGGTTGGCCTTTAACTTGTGGCTGATCCTTCTGCCTTTGCCTTCCTGGTTGTCTTAGGGTTTCTACTGTAGTGAAGAGACACCATGACCATGGCAACTCTTTTTTTTTTTAATTTTATTTCAACTTCAAAACAAAAAAAAAAGTGCACAGAAACAAATTAAGTCTTAATGATGAATGTATCATCAATGAGAACCAGTTCAAAATTAGACAAAAATTTACAATACTTTTGAATAATGGAACAGAGAGGTAGAGAATCTTAAATTATTATATTGTAACTGTTAAACTGATTTGTAAGAAATATCACTTCAAATATTATAAAACACAGAAACTTATAAGCTTTAGAGAATAGTGGAAATGTTAATTACCAAAACAAAGAAGATATCTCATATGAACCATTTACTTGTTTGAGTTTACTTCTCGTGGTTAATAACTATGGAACTGTCGCCTTCATATATTCTGATAGAATACCTCATCTTTTTTTCACAAGACGAGATAAAAATAAGGAGTCAGCTATGAGGAACCATACAGTAACAACATTCATTCTCCTGGGACTAACAGAGGACCCACAAATTCAAAGTATGCTTTTGATTTTTTTTTAACTCTTAACTAGACAGAAAGTACTTACATCATTTCTAAAGTTTAGAGCTAATAGTCAGCACCCACAACAGCCCTTCCACAGCTCCTTCAGAGAAACCCCTCTCCCACTGATTTTATTCTCACCCTGCACGGTCCCTTCCCCCCAGATGCAGAGCCCCAGACATCCCAGGCTGCTCTGCTCCTCTGCTAGTTGCCTTTGGAGGTAGGGGCTTTCTTTCTTCTCGAATCTGCCTCAAACTCTTAGCAGCTTTCACAGGTCATGCATTTTCTGGGGAGGAATTTGTCCCTTCTATTTCTTCAGATGTTGGTGTGGGTTTATCTATTGCCTGAGTTTTCATGGGTGTGTTTAGCTTCTTTAGGTTGGATTTTTCCTTCTAGTGCTTTCTGTAAGGCTGGGTTTGTGGATAGGTATTGATTAAATCTGGTTTTATCATGGAATATTTTGTTTACTCCGCCTATGGTGATTGAGAGTTTTGCTGGATATAATAGTCTAGGTTGGCATCCGTGGTCTCTTAGTGTCTGCATAACATTTGTCCAGGACCTTCTAGCTTTCATAGTCTCTATTGAGAAGTCTGGTGTTATTCTGATGGGTTTGCCTTTATATGTTACTTGGTCTTTCTCCTTTGCAGCTCTTAATATTTTTTCTTTGTTCTGTATGTTTAATGTTTTGATTATTATGTGGCGAGAGGACTTTCTTTTTGGGTCCAGCCTATTTGGTGTTCTGTAAGCTTCTTGTATCTTCATAGGTATTTCTTTCTTTAGGTTAGGAAAGTTTTCTTCTATGATTTTGTTGAATATATTTTCTGTGGCTTTGAGTTGGTATTCTTCTCCTTCTTCTATCCCTATTATTCTTAGGTTTGGTCTTTTCATGGTGTCCCAGATTTTTTGGACGTTTTGTGTTACGACTTTTTTATCTTTAGTGTTTTCTTTGACTGACGAATCTATTTTCTCTATTGTGTCTTCAGTGTCAGAGATTCTCTGTTCCATCTCTTGTATTCGGTTGGTTATGCTTGTTTCTGTAGTTCCTGTTCGTTTAGTCAGGATTTCTATTCCCAGCATTCCCTCAGCTTGTGTTTTCTTTGTTGTCTCAATTTCTTTTTTCAGATCTTGGAATGTTTCTTTCATCTGTTTAATAATTTTTTCTTGACTTTCTTTGCTTTCTTCCAATTTTTTGTTTGTTTTTTTCTTCCATTTCTTTAAGGGAATTTTTTATTTCCTCTTTAAGGAAGTTTTTCATTTCCTCTTTAATGGAGTTTTTCATTTCCTCTTTAAGAGAATTTTTTATTTCCTCTTTAATATAGTTTTTCATTTCCTCTTTAAGGTAATTTTTTATTCCCTCTTTAATGGAGTTTTTCATTTCCTCTTTAAGGGAATTTTTTATTCCTTCTTTAATGGAGTTTTTCATTTCCTCTTTAAGGGAATTTTTTATTTCCTCTTTAATGAAAATTTTCGTTTCCTCTTTGAAGAAATTTTTTATTTCCTCTTTAAGGGTATTTTTTATTTCTTCTTTAAGGGCCTCTATCATCTTCTTAAAGTCATTTTTAGGATTGATTTCTTCTGTTTCATCTGCCTTGGTATGTTCAGGACTTGCAATTGTAGGGTCGGTAGGTTCTGGTGTTGTCATATAGGTCTTTATGTTGTTGCCTGTATTTTTCCGTTGGCGTCTACTCATCTCTTTCTCTGCTCAGTGCAGATGGTGTAAGACCCTAACCCTTCAGGCTTACACCTCCAAGCCTCAGAAATGCGAAACTTCAAGCACCAGGAAATGAGAAACTAAAAATCTGGTTCCCTGGGCAAGCTGACCACCCCTGTTCTCAGTCGGTGAGGTGTATACTTATGATTCTGGTGATCTAGTTCGGTGGTTGGGTGATCTTGATAAGTTCTTTTGAAAGCTTCTTGAAATACAGGATCCAAAGACACCTCTTACTCCGTGGCTTGCTGTATAGCTCGGTGGCTGGCCCCTGATGTCCTCCTCCTTCTCTGGCTCCTCGATCCTTCAGGTTCCGGAGAGCACCGCAGCGTCCTCCCTCGTTGCCGCTGTAGCCACAGCTGCACTGATCCCTGCCACGTGGAGCCCAGGTTCTGCAGGGCGCACCTGCCCCCATGCTGCGCTCTCCACTAGTTCCCAATTGAGAAGCAATCAGCAAGGTGATTAACATCCACTGTGCGGGTTCGGGCGTCCCTGAACCTTGTAGCTCTTCTTCTTGCATTCACCCAGCTCTATCGCGCCCCAAAGAGTCACCTGGGGAGCCCCTGGCCGCTGCTCCTTCCCTGTGCTCGCTATGACCACGCCGCTCCTACCGCGCCTCTCACCCGAGCTCCAGGCGATCCGCTCACCCGCAGGCCTGGGGAGACGGCGTGGGAAGGATCGATCCAAACCGCGGATTCCCGAGGAAGGCAGAGAAACTTTGATGCTCTAGCCAGCTTTTCTTAACTTAAATTTTTGTCTCTGAATTTTTATCTTTCTCTTTTTCCGTATACCTTTTTTGACGTCTTTCTTTGTGGGCCTGTTCCTCTTATTTCCACATCAGTTCATCATCCAATTTTGCTCTCACTCACGGCCCACCGGCGGCAGCCGCCATCTTCCTTCTAAACCTCACTTATTATGTCCATGGCAACTCTTATAAACAAAAATGTTTAATTGGGGTTGGCTTATAGTTCCAGAGATTTAGTCCATTATCATCAGGGCAGGAAGCATGGCAGCATGTAGGCAGACATGGTGCTGGAGATGGAACTGAGTTCTACATCTGGATTGGCAGGCAGCAAAAAGAGAGTGACACTGGACCTGGATTGAGCATCTGAAACCTCAAAGCCGGCCCCCAGTGACACACTTACTCCAAACAAAACCACACCTACTCCACCTAGGCTACACCTCCTAATAGTGCCACTACCTATGGGCCTATGGGGACCATTTTTATTCAAACCACCACATCAGTCTTTGAATTACAGGCCTGAACCCCATGCCTGGCTCTTGTTTGTCCTGTTTTTAAATAGTGAAATAAATTACTGTTATTTATTATTGCTGTGGTTAATATTCACTATCAGTTGGAGTGAGCTTAGAATTGCTCAGGATACACCTTTGGGCATGTCTGTGAAGATTTTTCTAAAAGTGTTTAACTAAGAAGGAAAAACACGCCAGGCGGTGGTGGCGCACGCCTTTAATCCCAGCACTCGGGAGGCAGAGGCAGGTGGATCTCTGTGAGTTCGAGGCCAGCCTGGTCTGCAGAGCTAGTCCAGGACAGGCTCCAAAGCTACAGAGAAACCCTGTCTTGAAAAACTAAAAAAAAAAAAAGAAGGAAAAACACATAATTAGCTTCAGCTGTCAACTTGTCAGAAACCTTCAATCATCTGGGAAGAATGAACCTTGTCTAAAGAACTGTCCCAGTGAGACTGTCCTGTAGGCATGTCTGTTGGACAGTTTCTTAATTGCTGACTGATGTAGGAAGGCTCAGCTCACCGCTGGGCGGCACCATCCATAAGCAGGAGTGCCTGAGCTCCGTAAGAAAGGGCAGTGAGCAGGCCAAAAGGCACAAGGCAGTGAATAGGGCCCTTCCATATCTCTGCTTCAGTTTGTGCCTTCAGGCCGGTGCCTTGGTTTTCCTCTATGATGGACTATAATCTCATTGCCAAATAAACTGCTTTCAGTCATGGTGTTTATCACAGCAACAGAGGCAAAGTAAGACACATACGTTATGCACTTGGTTTCTGGAATGAATAAAAAGGAAAAAGGAGAAAGCAAGCTGAACTGTTAGCATTCATCACTCTCTCTGCCTTTTAATTGCAAATGCAATGTGATCAACTAGCTGCCTCTTACTCCTGCCATGATGGACTGCATCTTCTCAAACTGTGAGCTAAAGTGAACCCCTACTTTCTAAAGTTGCTTCTGTTATATATTTGGTCACAGGAACGAGAAAAGAAAATAATAGATTTAAGGTAAATAAAACTTATATTTACTCCAAAGTCATGTGGTGGATTAACACATTACCAATATTATTTATAATTGCTCGACCTTAAATCTGTCCAGATGCCATTCAGCTGGTAAATGGTGAAACAAATGAGCAACTTACATATAACAGAATATTACTCAGCATCAGAAGTTACCAGCTATTAGTTCCTTCAGCCGCAGGGAACCTGAAATACATTATGGTATATTGAAGAAATTTATATAATATTTAACTTCATTTCAAGGATTTCAGAAAGGACACCAAAAGAATAATGGCATTTAAGGTGGCGGCTATATTTATATCCTTGTATGCATTGTCATATGATTTTACATTCATAAAAATGTCACATTGTTGTTCATAAATAGGTACATCTATTATTTGTCAATCAAACAAGGCTAGTCTTTGCCAAAGAGCCTGGCACTGGGGTAAGGGCTGGATGTGAAGGTACATGAAAGATTTGGGTGGAGATTGGGTAAGGGACCCTTGTGTCATGATTGTGGTAGTTATCCCAGAGCTACATGCATTTCTCAGAACATGTGCACTAAAAGGTGACTCTTTTTTTTTTAAATAAATATCAATAAATTTGACTTCTAGTCAGGACTTAAAGAAAGGTTTGGATAGACATTAGCTTTTACTAATGTTTCTTTTAAAGAGGAAAAGGCTTCTTAAGTAAGATACAAACCTTAAAGTCATATCACAAGGCCAGCAGATTTGAATACATGGAAATGTAAATTTTGTATAGCAAGATGTATTCATCATAAGATTGAGGTTTTTATTTATACTTAAAAGATATTTATTATGTGCTTAGCAACAGTCTGTTATCCAGAATATCTAGAGTCCTCCAAATTAGGTAGAATAATACTAATTATACAGCTGAAAATGTGTCCATCAATATGAATCTCAGTTGACTCATGTATATAAAATTATAAAGTTCAAAAGGAACTGTCTTCTCAGGCTTGATGGGCACAGGTTCTTGAAACCACAGGGAAGGTAGGCACTCCTGTGTGTGCTGGGAGGAAAATAAAATGCTGGAATGGGTTGCAAAGGCAACCCCACAGTGTCTTGGGAAGTTGCCTTTAACCGAACAAGTCTGCTATGGAATTCTTGCCTTGTAGGCATTTTCATATGATTGCACCTTATTTTTAAAAATGAGAAATTTGAAAATGAACTAAATAACTGTCAAATTGTGGAATTATATAAATAATGTCTAACTATTCTACGTAGCCGATTAAAAATATGATAAGGCTGTATGTATATGTAAGTGGAAATCTCTGCAAGTCACTTTAACAGAGTAAATTATATTTTTAATAGATGGGCTTTCTCATTTATGTAGAAAAACATTTGCAGGAGTGCTAACAGGAGGGATTAGAGTTAGGAAAGGGAAGGGAGAAGTGATGTAATTATATTTTAATTAAAAATTAATAAAAGAAAAACATAACTCATGTGTTCATTTTCATCTAAGGAAAATGATGTTTGTCAAGCATAAAGTAATTGCTACTTATGAAGGTGGGTAAATGCATAGGATGCAGAGATTTTATTCTTTGTGTTTCTCATAAAGAATATAATTCTTAAAATTTTTTATACTTATTGCTTGAATCCTTGCATTGAAAATATTTATGAATTATGAAATTTGAAGAAAGGGAGCAGAAAGTTGGGGGAATGGTTAATTAAAAATGCAGTGTGCGATGGTGCACAATGCCTGGATTTTAGAAGACTTGGTTTAAAACTGGATAATCACTCAGATATGACCTGGCAGCACACGAGTTGAGATCACTGGAGGCTTCATGACTTACTACTAGCAGTGTCTGCCTCTAGCAGGCTGTCGTTTACAAGTGTGCATTGGACATAGTTGTTTTCCTTAGGAATTATTTCTGCCTCCTTCATCTTGGGACTCTACTGGGGGACTCAGGCTTGCTCACTGGGGTCTGTGGTACATGCAAGGTTGTCTGTGTCACAGCTGGTATGATGACATGGCAACACAGTGTCAGACTTGAGTACGTGGGTTTTCCTTTTCCATCACTGCGAAGCGAAGAGAGTCTGACGTGCTCCTGCACATAACTCCTCACAGGAGACTGCTAGCAGGAGTCTTGAAGCATTTTGCCTGTCAGCGTTTTGCCTCTTGAGCATCAGTCACCGAGGGGTTCAGCTTCTGTCTGATGGGAAGGCTTCACTACTAATCTCCCTCACCTCCCTGTTCTGCTCAGAAATGTTCTACTATCAATCAATCATTACATCTCTTTATTTCCCCGAAGGAAGATGCTATTAAACAACCTGCTCTAGGCCCTGGAAAATATCAGTTGTAACCTAGTCAGAAATACCGACTTCTAGTTCTGTCCTTGTATCAACAAGCCTTGCCACCTTTAAAGGAAACTTTTAACTTCAGCAGATATAAGTCCAGTTTTGGAGCTGTGGGACTCTTCCAGTTGCAGCGTGAGCTCTTATTTGTCCATTTTTATGAGAACTACTGAGAGTTATAGGGTCCTTTTGACTCAAGGACACTTAACATTCTAACACCGAAACAGAGTTGGTGGCCCTGGCGTGGACGCTGCTGCCCCTTTTCTCTTCCAAGTGTGACTCCATCCAATGGCAGTCATATATGGCTGGGTGATTTGCTTTGTTCTTGATATGTGAAAGAAGTGTTGCTTCCAGGAATTGTGTTAAGAATCTCCAGTGTCTTGGTTCCCCTCTCCCTTTCCATGTCTGGTAAAGTGAAGGGCATTGCTGAGTCAAAGCAACAGGAGGCCCAGTCACTCACAGAATGACCTGTGACTTGGAAGTCACACTTTCCTGTTATGATCTGTCATTGAAGTTTGGAGCTGTGATAAGGAACCTATGTTGGCCCATTGAAAGTCATAACTTCAGGTTCATAGAGCAACATAGTCTATGCTGTCAGAATGCCGTAGTGGCCATCAAAAGCTAAGGAGCATGATATTTCCCTGAAGATGTTTTGTTTTTATATTGCTATGATAGTAAGCTGTTTTTTTTAAAATACAGATCCTAGAATCTTCTATTTAATGTAATATTTCATATTTCATTTTCATGATACTTAAGTACTGTAACTAGGGTTTCCATATTAAGGAATAAAATTAATTATTGTATTTCCACGTATCTTTTAAACATTAAACTATGTCTTTCACTTTTTATGCACTCACATGCATGATTTTTTTTCCCCTTAAGAGCTGTTGGTCATTAAATGTGTCTTCAATTGTTAATAGTTGAGTCTTAGCATACATAATTTCATTCCATTTGTACAGTGGCCATGCATGAAGCTCAGAGGGGTTACGTGTTCAGGGGCCTAAGGAAGAGACACAGCTGGAAAGCGGGTGGGGCACTAAGAGAAGCCCGGAGCTACACTTGTGCGCTCCAACTCAGGGAGGTCAGCCTGCTCTACTGTGAGAAACATTGCTGGGAGAGGCAGTGGAGAGGGGAGAAAGTAGTGGACAAATGGTCACAAAGGAGCCACGTGACCTTCAGAGGACTCTTCGGACAGTGATAGGATAGGTGTGCTAGCATAAAGTGAGACAGAATCTGGGGCCTTCACTGGAGATGACAAGTGCAGATGACTTCGGTTTTGTGATCATCAAAAAAGACAACAATAGTGCCGGGCGGTGGTGGCGCACGCCTTTAATCCCAGCACTCGGGAGGCAGAGGCAGGCGGATCTCTGTGAGTTCGAGGCCAGCCTGGGCTACCAAGTGAGCTCCAGGAAAGGTGAAAAGCTACACAGAGAAACCCTATCTCGAAAAAAAAACCAAAAAAAAAAAAAAAAAAAAAAAGACAGCAATAAAACAGCAGGAAGAAAGAGGAGGCGCGGGAAGGACTGTTTGTCTGTTTTCATTTGGCACAAGAGAAATAATAGTGTGTGTGCATATTTAAAATGGTCCGTTTGTGACCGTTTGTGAGGGGCAGGATCTTACTAGTGAAGTTGGGAGAAGGAGGAGCAGGTAGAGCCATGTCCATGGAAGGTGAGAGGAGTGGTGTGCCTTGCAGACATTCATAGAATTTCGTCCCCACCCCACTCACAATCTTTTCATACAAGAAATTTTTATGTGATCCCAGTCATGTTGATATATAAAATAGGTACATAAATCAAACAATTTTTGATAATAAATCATATGGAAATTTACTTTAAAACAATTCCCTAGAATGCACATAGCATTAGCATTTACTAAAGGTGAAAGAAAATGTATGTATTAATGAGAAGAATATGCTTTTTTATTTTTACATAGATTGTGGAGAGTGAATGAAGTCCTGGGTTGATGTGTATTATTGCCATGGGCATGGCCATGTCAAAGACTCCAGTGCCTCAGATCCATGGGATGGCAAGGCTGGGGACAGGCTCAGAGCACCCGACCCACCTGATTCCAGCTTTCTGTGTTTGTCATTTCTTCTTTCCCCATCGCCTCAGTTTGATTGATGCCAAAGCTGTGCAGGCGAAGAATTAAATCTCGGCTACATATTTAATATGGCAGGATATAAAGCACCTTCAACATTTTTCAGAGATGTTTGATATTTATAATCATCAATACCGAGAATGTCACTTTGTATACATACATAGAGCAAATGGCAGAAATGTGTCCAAGACCATTTCAGAATTTGTTAGGAATCCTATTCTACTCTCAAGCCAAAACTAATTGAATGCTTTTTTAGTGAAATGAAACATGAGTCTAAAACTTAATCAGCAATTTAAAAAATTAAACATCCTAACACAGCGCAACTCAAAGATAAGCTAATAATGATGTAGCTCTCATAGTTAAACCATTATGTTTGTGTAAGAGCAGCAAGCTCTGTGTGTACAACAGAAAACACTGTGACCAAAACATGTAGCAGTGTGTAAGCTAGGCTGAGGTGTTGCAGGCAGCATCCATGGGTGTTGTTTGATGTGTTGACAGGGGCAGCAAAAAGTGCACACGTGTGCTCAGGAACAAGGCTGCATCTACATGCTGAAGACATCACTAGTCGTCCATAATAACAACTGAGTCCTGCCAGAGACACCTCTTGATTCACCACATATTTTATTTTCAGTTAAGTGTTGGTGCTTAACTGAAAATAAAATAAAACTTTTCTATGCTCAGACAAGTTTTACTGTTGCCAGAATTTTCACCCCTTTATGTGAGCAGGTTGCAAATCACAACGTAGTTGCAGTCTATTGGAGTAAGAGTCTGTGGCCCACATCAAGAACTTAGAAAAATCTCATCTACTTTACTCTAGGTAACTTCTCCACTGGGGGCGGTTGGAGGTGCTGAGCAAGGGCTTGCAAATGTATGAAAATGTGAAGGAGCTTTGAGTAGCTCTGTTCCCTCAGCAATAGAGAAAATAAGGCCATTGGGAGAGAAGATGGGCAAGGAGTTGCTAAGAGTTGGGAGCAAAGTTGTGAATACATGATTCTGAACCTGACCACTTAGCAGACCTGGACAAAGGTCCTGACCTCAGGGAGTGCACACTGGGCATTGAGATGGCCTGGGCTCCCAGGTGCAAGGTTTTAAAGAAGAGCAGGTGAGAAAGGCTTGATATCAATAGCACAGACTGAATACATGCCTTTTCCAGACATTGAGGTTCAAGGGTTGTGAGAGTGATCAGGGATAAAATGTCTTCTGGGAGGACCTAGGATTCAATTAGAGCTAGAACATGAGACAAGGAATACGGTGACATGAGGTTTAAGGAAAAAAATTGGGATTTTTAAATTGTTGTTGTTATTGTACTGTGAATTCTAGATACACTATTAGGGTTTCAGGTTCTCTAGGTAGAGGTGGAAATAGAACAGGAGAGAGATGCACAAAGCCACTTGGAATAAAGACCTTGACCTAACTGGGAATTGAGGGTAAATGAGGAAGGTTCAGGAAGGTTCAGTGTAATGGGTCTCCAGGGATGCCTAGACAAGAGAAGCCACAGCTTTGGTGGGAAAATTCTTAGTCCACACGGTTAACTCATAACTTCTGTGGGTTGATAGACCCAACATTTGATCTTTGTTGAGATGTAAGTCCAGTGATCTAGTGTGGGAAGAAATACTCAGCTTTGACTTCAATCAGCTTTGAATTGTTCAGAGAAAATGAATTAAAACAGCTGGTTCCTCTTGAGTCCAGCAGACCTAAGAAAGTTGCAAAGTGGATACTATCAGATATTCAAAAATATAGAATGAAATGTCAAAATGATAAATTGTTGTTGACATTGCTACTGATGGATCATCTAGCAGTAATTTAAAAATATTTATACTGTTTTCTCTCATATGTGGAATATAGACTTAATATGCATTTATCCATACTTCTCTCTCTCTCTCTCTCTCTCTCTCTCTCTCTCTATATATATATATATATATATATATATATATATATATATATATATATAAAACACAAGTAGAGGTATTTGGGTAGAAGAAGGGTGTCAGCAGGATTATTGGTGGGCAAAAGAGTTCAAGAGGTGAAGTACAAAAGAGTTCGAAGTACATGAGATATGTGTATAAAAATGCCATAAGCATACCCATCATTTTGAAGAAAATGCTTAATGCTCATATATACTGATGTGTTCCTGTAGTTCCTCTACTTGGGAGGTTGAAGGAGAGAGATTTGTTCACTCAGCCTAAACAGGATGTCTTCATAACAAACCTCCTCTCAAGGTTCTGGGAGCTATGCAGAAGAGGAGGCAGAAAGACTGTTAAGAGCCAGATGTATTGGATGACTCCAAAACATTTTCCAGATACAACAGGGTCGATGCACATATGAACTCATGGAGACTATGGTAGCATGCACAAGACCTGCATAAATCAAGCCAGAAAAGATCCCAGCACAGAGAAGCAGGCACAGAGTCCCAACCTTAACTAAGAAGCTATTTGTAACTGACAGCTTTCCTCAATGGTGTGACACTGAATTTGCCAACTACACTCCAGGGTAGCTCTGAGGCTCAGGAACAGTTGTCTGACGCAAAACAGATTCCATGGACTTTATAATTGTTTATTTAAGAAATGGAATGAACATGAAGTTAGGTGAATAGGGTGGGAGGATCTAGAAGAAGTTGGGGAGAGAAAAGTATATGATGAAAATATAGTGTATGAATGTATATATATGTATATGTATATGTGAATATATATTTAAAAAAAGAAAAGTAAGTTTGCTCCAGCTCAGGAGTTTGTGCCAAGCCTGGGAAATATAGCAAAAGCTATATTTCTAAAACAGAAATAATAAAAAGTATATAAATATGGTTATACTCTACTGCAGTAAACTTCTTCCAAAGTAGGAATTTTTGGCGAAATTTGCTATTCCAGGAGTTGATATATATTATTTTAAATTAGAAATGACTTCTAATGGCAAAAGGTAGATGCAACCTAGACATGGTTCCTAGGAGGCCAGGATAAGAGACTTTAGTGCTTGTCCATGGTGGCAGCCACCATGGCTGTATGAAGAAATTAACCAAATTAGATGCTGTATATGGATGTGTTTTATAGTTAGTTTAAAGGATGGAAAGAAAGTAATGACTAAGCTGGGGTTTGCAGCACAGTTAACTATGCAAACACACAAATTTGATTTCAGGAAATACATGTGCAGTAAGAACATGAATTACACATATTGCCATGGCCAAGGGAGAGAGTGGGGCTATGGTGTGGATAAGTGAAAGCCTGTATGATAATCTAAGCTAAGGGGCCTATTGGTGGGTACTAAGTTGCAGTTGGATGTGAGAAATAAGTTCGGGTGTTCTATGGCACTGTAGGGAGAGTCTAAAGAATCATATTGTAGTCTATGTTTTGAAAAAGCTAGAAGGAAGGACTTTGTAGCTTTAACTACAGAGATGTAATAAATGTTTGAGTAGATGGACAAGCTTAACACAACTTGAACATATGATGCCATACATAATTCAAGACAGCACCACCATTCTGTAACTATGTGGAAATTTAATGTGTCAATTAAAATCAAAAGGAGAAAGTGCTGGTGAGCCAGGAAAGAAGGGCTCTGATTAGCTCAATTCTGTACACAAAAATTCTAAAAAGAAAGCAGGTGGTCTTTATTTACTGTCTTTTGCTTATTAAACTAGTTTTACATGAGCTATTTTATTAGTAAGTAGATTAACTCATTAGATTAAACACGGACTCGAACCAAGCATTCTTGTTACATCTCTCCTTTCCTCTGAATTGGTTTCTTCTGTATTAGAACCACATTGTAAAGGCACAATCATCTACCGTGAGAGGATGAGCAACTCAGGAGCCCTGCTAAATATCTGTAGATCTCCACCCTCCAGCTCAGAGCTAGCAAAAGCAGATTCTTCCTTAGTGCTTGCTGAAGAAAAGTGAATTTTATAACTTGAAGAAATAATAGTTAAAGTAATATTTTAAAAGGGTCAGGGAATACATCCTTTGATGTCACAGGGGCTGCCATCTCTAATTCATATGGTTGCTGGCTGTGGTTCAGAGGACTATGTCCCAGGGAGTTCATTTCTGGTTGACACTGTAGTCTTCTTATTTTTAGGTTTAATTTAGTTTTATTTATGTCTATGTTATGTGTGGGGAAGTGGGTGTTTATGTTCGAGCGTGTGCTGAGTGCCCACAGAGACCAGAAGAGGGAGTTATGAATCCCCTGGAGCTGGAGTTATAGGCAGTTTTGAAGTTTCCAGTGTGGGTGCTCTGAACTAAACATGGTTCTTTGCAAGAGAAATGAGCTCATGAACAGTCATCACTCCCCCAGTGACACTGCAGACTTGCATCTTCAACAAGGTCTGCAGCTAAACATGGGCAGCTTCTTTTGGTAACCGAGTATTCAGTCTGCCCTGAGGTCTGAAGGGTAGATTCCAGGCTATTAATAGTTTTTAAGAACCACCATATCTTGTTTAGTTAATAATGTGCCATTGCTTAAACTTTTAGTTCTTTGATGGTAGTACGAGGCTGAGTCCATTTTATCATGAGTGCATGATAATTAAATACCACAGAGCTCTCTTCTCCAGTGCACATGGTTTTGGGTTGCTAACTCAAATGGTCACAATGTCAGCAGTTTGCTGTAGTCTTGCACATTACCACTGTGCTCATACAAGCCTGTACATGCATCTTAAAGTGTTGCCTTTTAGTTATTTGAAAAGAAATATAATAATAGATTCATGAGAGTAATTCATGCTTATTTTAGAAAGCATAATAAGGTAAAAAATACTATTGTAATCCATTGTTAAAATTTGTTGTGTATTATTTTGTCTATTATTAGCTTTTCATGTTGTAGAATTGTGTACTAATAGCCAATAATAGGCTAAATTATAGTAAATCTTTGAAATAGAATACCATGAAATATTAAAATGGACAATAGATATTTCTTCTTAATTCTTTGCAATGATTTTTAGTACCTAGTGCATGTTATTGCGGTATTTAGCCAGCCTCCTATTATTAACGCTTTGCTAAACCTAGAAATAACAGCAAATGACAAAGGTGCCAAGGGCATTTGTGTCGTCTGCTTTTAATGAGGAAGGCTCCAAAGCTTTGTTAGCTGGCGTGCTATTGACTAGTGGTCTGAGGTGTTCTTTATCATACTGTATAATTACTTCCTATTTCCACTTCCCTAAGCTCGTGAAGACCAGCTTGTTAAAATAAATGGGTTAGTGAAGTATTTTTAAAATATCATTTCCAAATGCACTGACTTGATCAATTGCTTTAATGACCAGTTGTCTCAGATTTTCCAGTTTTTAAGCCTTCTTGTATTTTGTGTTTGTCAGCTATGTGTCACAGTATCAAATCCTGAAGTCATCACCTTTAAAGGACGGAAAGGTTGATTTGGGCTGACAGTCTTGGAGAGTTCTGTCCTTGCTTTGTGGGGTGTGATGAGACAGCACCTCTAGAAGGGAGATGGTAGATGTGAGAGAGAAAGCTGCATCCTCACCATAGGGCAGCTAGCAGGCAAGAGAGACTGAGGACCCAATCATCTTTTCAAGGCAAGTCTTCCAATGTTCCTCCTTGTCTTCTTTGGCCCCTACCTCTTAAAGTTTCCCCTAGCTACCAGAAAAGTCAAGCTAAGAAGAACCCTTTAACACCTGGGCCTGGAGGAAGCGGTTACTTCCGATTCAAAGTATTATGCTCTTGAAAGTTTTAGAAGTTCAAATTCTCCTACTATAGCTCAACATCTAAAGAATATAGACTCCTTATAGGTCTCACAGTCAAACATAAAGCACAGATATTAGTGTGTAATTCAGGGACCAGCACTAACATTTAGTGTGTGATGGAGGGGACCTTGCTGTGCTTACTGCTCACTGCACAGTCAGGAGGTACTGCCAGGAAATCCTGGAGTGACTGTGGGGGGTCTCCTCGTCTAATTTACCCCTGAGTGTCTCAGTCCTACGTTGTTTATCTCCTAACACCTTTAGAATTATTAGATATGTTGGGGTTATTTTTTCTAATTTTTAAATTCTTTTTGATGATAAAGCAAGATGGTTCAAGTTGCCACCTTGTAGTTAGAGGTGCAATGCTAAACACAGATGCAGACAAGCCATGTCAGAACCATGCTTTTTGTTCTGTTTTCACAGAGATCTGTTCCATTTACACAGCTCTCAGGAGTGCTGTTTGCTTGCTCTGTGGTACAGCACACAAAAGCAAAGGCTGTTCATAGTCTAGATGGACCATTTTACCATTTTTAATCAGAGTGGATCCCACGGCCAGTAGCTATTTACTCTGTATAGGAAAAACTCAGCATGAACTAAGTGTAGATTGAAATAATCTCATGGATACTCACTGGTATTTAATCAACCTTAATCCACCTACAAAGTGGAGGCTGATGAGTTATACGAAGGTACCCTTTTCAGCTTACTTATATCGACAGGGGCCTTTGGATTGATACTCTTAATATTTAAACTTTTGTTAAATTTAAACTCAGAAACGTATTGATTTTTTTATGAAATAGAAAGCTGAAAAGGAAATATACAGTTTAAGGTAGTTAAAGGAACCTAAAACTTGAAATATAATTATATATTTACAGCCGAACAAAAAAAGGTAGGTGGTTTAAAAAATTGACTTTTAAAGTGTTACACGACTGAAATTAAACAAATTAAAGGATAATTGGGATCTTAGAACCTTGTAAAGATATAATACTAATGCTTCATCCTTCTCAAAAATCTGGAACCTGTTCAATTGTTCTATCCTCACACCTAGTCACTGAGTACCATGTACTACTTACAAACAGGATCGCCGCTAGGCCCTATTGATTAGGAAGGACACCAGTCTGCTTTCACTTAAAAACGTTCCCAAAGGCAGTCACTCAGATCTAGTTTATTTAGAGGACTGATATCTTCACACGCCCCTCAGCACGGCATTCTTCAGTGCTGGGTTTCCTCAGATCATTAACAAATATTGAAAGGAACAATTCTTAATATTTTACCTTTACAAAGCATTGTGGTGCTGTTCTTCCATAGACTATAATACCAAAGGTGTGTGCATGCACGAGAGAGCGCGCGCGCGCGCGCGCAAGCACACACACACACACACACACACACATCTGATCAAGTATGCTTTAATTTCAGTGTGAAATTCTTTCCCCCACATTGGAAGATGCATGTGATGGAGCATCAGTGAGAACCTGCAAGACCAATCAGAAGGCTGTGGTTCTTAGGCTGGCATCCCTACTGCTTGTTTGTGATGAGAACAAATGTGGTTGTTGACAAAAATGACAAGTCTTGACTAATAACTAAATCGAGGAGGCTGCATTTTAACTGACAACGCCAAGTATTTACACAACAGCTTCTTGTGAGAGTTTAATCACGATCTGACAATAATTCAGCTGCTGCCAGCATAACCCAAGGAATCTGGTGTTTGCGAGTGCCTGATGGATGTCTTTACTATCTTACTATTTAAAACAATCTCCTCTCTTAATTTAGATTCTTAGAATGTGAGGGCTGAAAGCAGCTTCCCTACCAAGTGCCTTCAGTGCACTTTGCTGTAATCCTTTGCTTGCTATATGCATAAAGGGTGAGCTGTAGGAAATTTGTCTAATCACATAATAGAAGTGATGTGTTAGCTGGGGTGACTTACACAAAGTCCCATGTCACAAATTCCTGCGTGTTTATTCCAGGAAGTGCCACAGACTGCAGAGACAAATGTGTGTACTTTTGTTTGTCAGATAATGAAAAGAATGAAGCTCAACATGTTCTCTTTTGTGTTTTAACTGACAGAATATGCTGAACTCAATTCACGCCCAAAGAAAACTGTCACTCGCTTCAGGCAATGGATAGTATCTATTTGCTTTTTGGTTCATTTGTGTGGTTGAAGCTCTGTTTTGCTGCTAACAGCTCTGCTTCATATTATGTTTACCTCGTAAGATGGTTTGAATACTTTGGAAGAATATGGGCTGTATATTCTAAATGTAAGAAGAGAGGAGCATCCATTGGGTGGTCTGGATGATTGCAGGCTAACAAGGGAGCACACTGAAAGAGAAGTGTTTTCCACAATGGCAACACAACCAGAAATGTTTTCACTTAGCAAAAACTGTGAAACTATTAAAAATGGAGGAGGGATCTTGGGATTTGAGCATTTTATTGCATCAGCGACTCAGTTGGATAGTAATCAGATTTCAGGGACTTGAAAAGTGAACATTAAGAAATAAAGTCAGAGAACCAGATTTCTATTTAATTAATCTGAAACCTGAAGTGGACCCGTAACTGATGAGGGAAATGTATCCAATGATACCTGTTCAAGCAGAGGAACGGGGCGGGGGGTGAGGAGTTGGGGGGATGGAAAGATGGCTCAGTGGCTAAGAGCGCTGGCTGCTCTTGCAGAGGACTCAGGTTTGAATCCTAGAACACGCATTGTAGCTCATAACCATTGTAACCCTGGCTTCATGGAATATGATGGCATTTTTTGACCTCTGAAGGTACTAGGCACGACCCTAGTACACAGATGTAATTGTAGACAAAGCAAAACAAAATAATCTTTAAACATAGGAAGAGAAGGGCAATGAGAGCTTGCAGTGTTGAGAGAAAAGAGAGGAGAGAGGAGATGGAGGGAAGAAGGGAGAGAGGGAGAGGGAGAGAGAGAGAGGGAGAGAGAGAGAGAGAGAGAGAGAGAGAGAGAGAGAGAGAGAGAGAGACTGCTGTGGATGTTCTGTATACTGTGAATATGTTGCTCCGATTGGTTGATAAATAAAATGCTGATTGGCTAGTAGCCAGGCAGAAAGTATAGGCAAAAATAAATAGACAAGGAAAATTATGGAAAGGAAAAACAAAACTGAGGAGGAGACACCAACATGCCATCCAGGGAGCAGCATGTAATGACACACAGGTAAAGCCACGTAAAACGTGGTGATATATAGATGAACAGAAATGGGTTGAGTTTAAGTGTAAGAGCTAGTCAGTAGTTAGCCTGAGCTAATGGCTGAGCAGTTTTAAATAATATTAAGCCTCTGTGTGTTCATTTGGGTCTGAGCAGCTGCGGGACGATGGGACCACAGGAGCCGGGTGCGACTAGGAAAACTTCAACTACACAGAGACAGAGGCAGACAGAGATCAAATGTCAACTAAGGACCAGGGCTGATGCTGGGTGGAGTGAGGGGGCGGTTACTACAGAGAGAGAAGTTGCTAAGCTGAAACATCAGGGATCAGAGGATTCTGGGTAAATTGACCTAAGAAGAGTCTGGCTGAAGGGAGGAGTGATCTGGTAGCTCCCAAAAGATGTGGAAGATGAAGATGCTTTCTAGTGTCAAGGCTGAGCAGGTGCCTAGAGTTCCTGCAATCCTGACTCATCAGGGCTTTGTTTCTTTGTTTTTGTTTTTTAAAACAGAAGGAGATTAAGCTAGAAGAAAGTTCAAGCCTGACTAAAGTAGGCCATGCCAGGAATCTTTGTTGGAAATGAGACTGTGGGGCACTGCGGCTGGATCCTTTGCAAGCCAGAGTTCTGATTTAGAGCAGAGGAGAAACTTACAGTTTTGCATTTTATTTCAGTTTCTCATTATCTAGTGCTAAATATGCTGTGTGCTGTGACCTAAAACTATTTGTTCCCTTTTAACTTAGGGATTTTTTTTTTAAGTTTATACATTTGGATGATTAAGAAAATATATTCATTGTTGATTTTTTTTTCAAAGTTATCTTCACATGCTTTGGTGTAATTAATTCCCTCTCCACAGCCCCCCTTCCCCCCCCAAAAGGAACTTGCTGTTTTTCCTGTTCTATTCATATCTGCTGTTCATTTGTGATACAAATGCAAGCTTAACCCTCAGGCAGAGCTCAGTGGATCAACAGCAGGAAAACTGCTCTAAGGTTTGTTATAGTGAAAGTTCCATGAGTCAGAGAGTGTGTATTTGGTCTGACCTGGTATCAACTGTAATGCATGGCTCTGACAGGCCACGTTGAATCGTTGGTGACTGACATGATTTTGCAAATCCATGTCAACAATTGAAGAATTTACTTATTTTTGAGACAAAGACTCACCTCTGTAGCAGGCTTTCTTTTGGCCACCAACAAACTCCCAAATCATGACACAGAGACTTCTTATTAGTTATAAATGCTCAGCCTTATCTTAGCTCTTGTTTTAATCTGTTTTTCTTTATCTGTGTTTTGCCTGGGGCTTTTTTTTTTTTTTTTTTTTTTTTACCATTCTTTCATTCTGTATATCTTACTTTCCTGTTTCTTTCATGTCTGGCTGTCTGGCTTCTGGCCCCAGGTATCTCCCTCTCTTTCTCTCCTCCTTCTCATTCTCAAGCCTAGATTTCTCCACCTACTTATTCCCTCTTCCTTACAGCCCCACCCATCCCTCTACTGCCTACCTATTGCCATTCAGCTTTTTATTAGACCATTCAGGTGCCTTAGGCAGACAACGTGAAGCAGCAACACATCTTTACATAATTAAACAAATGCAGCATAAACAAATATAATACACCTTTACATAGTTAAAGTAATATTCCATAACATAAACAAATATGACACATATTTGCTTATTTAAAGTAATATTCCACAATATTTCCCCCCTTTTGTCTAAATAAAAAAAAAGTTTAACATAGTAAGAATATATACAATAAGAACAATTATCAAGTAAGAATTACATTTACAATATCCAGTTCATTTGTATTTGGCAAATTCAGAGAAAATACTCCATTATTTATCCTATCTTGGGGAATCCAAAGTTTTGTACCTAATTTACCTTCTATCATAACTAAGGAAAATTGTAACTATGACTAGTCTTCGATGCCATCAAAGACCCCAGAAGAATAAAATATTACCTGAGTAAAGAGAAAGTATAGTGTAAGCAACTTCTAAAACTATAGAAAAGACAGAGATATCTGGCTGCCTGGACAGTCACCCAAAGTTCTTCTTCAATGTTGGGGCATTCATGAGGCATCCATCTTCAGTCTACAGGCCTAGAATATCTGGCAGACTTTTTTTTATAAAGCAGGACTGTCCTTCCTTATAGTCCTTTTGAAGGACTGTCCTGCCTTGTTTAGGCAAAGTTCAGCAGCCACTTTCCTTTGTGTCCTACTGGTCCAGTTTGAACAGCATACTGTCAGCAGTTGAGGCAAGGGCAGTTTCTTGCCCAAACATCTAGCTTTGTCACATTGAAAGCAAACTCCGTATGGGGGTTCTTCAGTGCCCATCATCCTTTCTGAAGTCAATTGGTGCCACCAGGAGCAAATGTGTCTCACTGTCATGAAAATCCTCAAGTTATTAAACATCTTAAATGCCATATTCTGTAGGTCTTTGAAGTATTTGAAGACCACCTATCTATCTAAAACATATCTGTTTATCCTTGAAAACATACCTAATATGACTACAAGTTTGATTCTTATAGATTACTACCTACCTACCTGCATTTCTTAATTATACATTACATTTTTAAATGAGCAGTATAGGTACAATATCCCCCAAAAGGATAGAAACACACATACAGTATAACAAATATAACTTTAAATTTGTATCAATATACCAAAATCCATACCAATATAAAATATTTGAGGTTAATAGTTGTCTTTTTATCCTATATTCCCCCTAAATGATGACTAGCATCCATAACCCATTGAATAACTAAAAACCACTCACCCTACCTCTTGGGAATGTGGGCATTGTGTTCTCTAGATTGCTTCCTGTTGCTTGCAGGTGAAGGGATCTTTAGGGGATCCTGAGAAAATTTAGGTAATGGTCAAGTCCTAGGAAAACTGGTTGTAACCTTTGTTGTCCAGTCTCAGAACTGTTCCCATGTAGAGGGATCAGTGCGCATGTAACCTGCCTTGTAGTTTTTCTTGTTTTATTTCTTTATGTCTGTAGCCAAGATTTTCAGTTGGTCTCCCACAATCAAACCTGAACTCTATTAATCTTGAAGGAATCCACAGCCTTTCATTTCCTGTGGAAACAAAATCATAACCTCTTCCCCAACGCAATACATTTTCTGACTTCTATTTTAAACATTTTTAGACATTCTTAAAGTACCTAGGTTGGTTTAATTCAACAGTCCCTTTTATAATCCCATGTCTCTCAGTAGCTGTTGTTTGCTCATCAGCATTCAAAAAATTCAAAGTGAACACAACACATACAGGATGCAGACTCCCTGTGTATTTCCCATCTTTATGTGACTTTTTTCTCTTACATTACTTTACTCTCTTTTTAAAGACTTTACTTTATTCTCTTTAAATTATTTATTTTTTCCTATGACTGTCTATACTCAATTTCTTTCCTTTCTTAAGCCTATGCATATTTTAAAACCTGTTTACAGTTTTTATTTTTATTTTCCATTATTTTTTTTTCCAATCTGGACCTGTCTTTACTGCATGTCTCTAGTCTTTTCTGACTGCATGAACCAAATTGTAACTGAAGCCACAACTCTGCTCCAGGTTCCAGTCACAACCACTTCAAACCTGCACTGCTGTGTGAAGGCAATATTCCAGGTAGAGTTTAGATGGCCAGATGAGGTTCCAGATGAGAGACAGGGTCTTCTCAGTAACTCAGCAAGAAGACAGTGGCTGAAGAACAGGACGCTGGGTTGTGACTGGTTGTAAGCAGGACAAATTCAGTCTTTCATTTGCATGCCACACCTGCCCCACCATAGCCCATCCCTCCCTAGCTATGCAAACAAGCTATTCAGGTCACTTTTTGAGACAGCTTCTGGAGTTGTTGGGTAGCACCTACTGTGCTGTGATTTGGGGTTGGAAAATTAGACCCAGGGAAAGGCTTATCCTGAATGGTCTTTTCTTGCCTGCTAAGAGAGCAGGATGGGGGAGTAATACACAGAGAAGGAACAGCAGAGCCATAGCAGAGGTGGGTACAACAACAGTGTGGGAGCATCAAGAGCCCTGAGGGCAGTAGTTGCAAGAGCAGCAATAGTGACAAGAGGGTGGATGCAGAGCTCCAGAGGCTGGCCCAGCGGTAGATACGAGAAATCAAAAGCTGTAGAGATGATGGTGGACAACAGGTTCCTAACCCTAACCCCAATCTTGAGCTATCTCCTCATTTTCCTATTTCCTTTGTTGTTTAGACAAAGTCTGATATAATTCAACTTGTATAATTTTGCTTCTATTGTTTGTATCTTTGAGGCTATACCCAAGCTCCTTTCTAATACCAGTATTGTTGGGCATTTCTGTAACGTCTTTGGTGGTTTTACTAATTCTAGACTTAGGTTTAAGTACTTAATCTCTCTTTTACTTACTTACAGATATGATTGGCAATGAGTCCAATTTAATTATTTGCAAATTCATGCCAGTTTCTCCTGCACCATTTACTGAAGAGATTCTCTTTCTCCTATCATGTACCATTGGCATCTTTGTTTAATTGATATAAATTGACAAATACTATATTGGTTGATAAAGTAAATGTGTGGATTAATCTCTGAGCACTCTGTGTTGCTATTAACAGTGTTGCACCTGCCTGCTTTTCTTTTTTTATCATGTTATGGTATCAGCTTTCTTCTTCTTCTTTTTGAGATGGGGTTTCTCTGTGTAATAGCCCTGGCTGTCCTAGAACTTGCTCTGTAGACCAGGCTGGCCTTGAACTCACAGAGATCTATCTGCCTCTGTCTTCAGAGTGCTGGGATTAAAGATGTGCACATCTGGCTAGAGCTTTACTCTTTTTTATCAGGATTATTTTCTCTGCTTGATAATTTTTCTCTGTCTCCTATGAATTTTAGCAGTTAAAGACATTTTGTAAAAAATGTCATTAAAATTTTAATGGATATTACACTGACTCTGTAGACCACTTTGAACAACATAGACATCTTAAATATATCAATTTTTTTCCAGGACATAAGAAAAACTTTCATTTATTTGAGTCATTAATGTCTTCTATCCATCACTTTTTATAGTTTTCATTATATAAAATTTCTTGCTAAAACTATATCCTAAATCATATTCTCTATTTATTAGATGTTATTAAAATGGGATTGTTTCTTTGTTTTCTAATTTTACATGGTTTTCTGTTACTGTAAGCAATTCTATTGATTGTAGCAAGAGTTTTCCTGCCTGGCCCACGGTCAGGACAAATCTCTTTCACCTGCCAGTCCCACAGCCTCTCAGACCCAACCAAGTAAACACACACAGAGACTTATACTGCTTACAAACTGTATGGCTGTGGCAGGCTTCTTGCTAATTGTCCTTATATCTTAAATTAATCCATTTCTATAAATCTATACCTTGCCACATGGTTGATGGCTTACCGGCATCTTTACATGCTGCTTGTCCTGGCGGCGTCTGGCAGCGTCTGGCAGCGTCTCCTTCCACCTTCCTGCTGTTTTTATTCTCTCTGTTAGTCCTGCCTATACTTCCTGCCTAGCCACTGGCCAATCAGTGTTTTATTAGCAACACATTTGCCATACAGAACATCCCACAGCAATTGATTTTTTATGTTACATCTTTATCTTGCATCTTCACTGAATTTGCTTATAAATTCAAACAGTTTTGATGCAATCTTTAGTGTTTTCTCAGTATAAAATCATGTCGTCTATAAGCAGTTGGATTTATCTCCTCCTTTGCAATTTGGATGCCTCTTATTTCTTTTTCTTGCCAAAGTGCTTTGGCTAGGACTTCTAGAAATATTCTAACAGCAGTCATGAGAGCGGCATCCTTACATATTTTTAATGTGTTGATTGTTAGAGACTGACCGAGAGGCATTTTGTTAGACACTGACCTAGGACGGCCTGACTCAAGATTGTCATGTTTGGAGTTTGGAGTCTGGCAAAACGAGACACCCTTGGCCAAACTGCACGTCCTGCAGAAACAGGACGACCTTGGCCTAACTAAGAAAGTATACTTTTTAGATATAGCCTTGAACAGTAATCAGCCAGCTGCAGAGCCTGGGAACCAAAGAGACTTCACCTCCCCCCGACCACTCTGACTACTTCTCCTGAAAATTTTCCACTCTCCTTTCTCTGCCCCTCCCAGCCTAAAACACTGTATATAAACCTCGAACCCCAATCAATAAACGAAGCCTTGACACGACTCAGACTGACTCTTGTCAATCATTATATGTGCAAGGCTTCCTTCTCTTTCTCTCCCCATGATTCCCTCAGGTGATTCTCGGCTCGAGACCCACGAATAACTGGACCTGCTGGACGGGTCAGTTGATGAGTTAACTTTATTTTCAAGATCATATTATGTTCTGTGGCTGGCTATTTGCCAATATTAAGAGAAAATAACACAAATCTATAATTATAGAAAAGGATATAAACCTAGTTTTATTAAGAAACTGTGGAAATATCCATTGTTTCTTCATCTATTTTCTCCAGAACACTATTAGAGGTCTTATCAAAAATGGACCAAAAGCCAGAGACAAGGTTTGTACCTTGTGCTATGCACCTGTTCTTGGTGCTAGGAGATAAGTCTTTCTCCTACGGTCAGGTGTCAAAGCTTCTTTTCAGCCTGGCTGACATGTGGGGAAACAAATAAGTCACCACCTGTCATGAGTTAGCCAAAGACCTGCCACTTCAGTACACACTGCTTAAGGAATAGACACATAGCAGGTCTACTATGGTCCGGCTTCAGATCTGTATATTCTTACCAGGGTCCCCCTTGGAAAGTCACCCTGGCTTGTCACACTTCAGTGTGCTCTTCTAGCTAAAATGTGGAGGTTGCTTTTTGAATGTTCTTTCTGCCTTCAAAGTTTCATGGTTCTATTTCTGGGACCAAGTCTGCAGTATTTGAAATACTTGCCTATGCAGGATCCACTCATTCCTTGATGAACTGTCTATTCTTAGACATCTTCTTTAGGACAAATTAGGGCAAATCAGGACTCAGTTTATCCCTTTTCCTTCCTCTGTATAGTGCTTTAGAATAAGAGTTGGTAGCACTAAGCCTTCTGTTGAGAGTCAGGTAGTTTTCAGGAGTTCATAACTTAGTTTACTGAGACAAGTGACATGCATAATGGAATTGCCACACACTTGTTTATGAGATCGCTGTGTCTGCCAGCTGGGTTCAAAATGAACAGAGTCAGACCACATTCTACCAACTCTGCAAAATGGAAAGTGCTTTTGCTGCTGTTTGGATTTTCTGTGTTCTGGCACACAACTGTGAGACAGAAAAAAATTTTGTGCACAACCAGCAATAGATCTGGGCTTAAAATAATAAAACTAAACCAAAAAGAATCACTGTTGTTGTCAGTGGTTCCTGACAGATAATGTGTTAAAAATTTTCAACAGAATGAAGAAAGCTGGCCTTTTCAAGTCTCCATTGGATTTCTTTTTTAGATAACTATTAAAATGAAACCACTTCATTGTCATGTATTAGCTCTTTTAAGTACCCCCCCCCCCCGCCTCTATCACTTTCCAATTTTTGCTGATACATAAGTACCTAAAAGATACATTTTTTTCCCCTCATGGTTAGGAGGAAGGGAGAATGAAAGACTGGAGCCAGGGCTCTCAATTGCAAATCAATTTTACTTATAATAACCCAGCTAAGAAAAATGAGAAACTAAGTGAAGATGAATCCAAAGTAATGCGGGAGTGGTCTTAAGAAATCTCACACATCACTGAGCTAAAAGCCTAAATTGGATGACAAGGTGAAATCCAGTACGTTTTTTATCTTCTGGTTTGGGTGACTGGTGGATGGTGGTAGCAACAAATATTGTTATGGAAAGATAGTGAAGTTTGTTAGGAAAATGACGTATGAGCTGCTCGAGGTCTCAGCAATTTGCCATGTCTGAGATAAGGTCTTGCATTGCTTAGCAACAGGGATGTATTCTGAGAAACGCAAGTTCAGGCAATTTTATTATTGTGTAAACTTCTAAAGAGTTCACTTACTCAGTTGTAGATTGTGTTGAGCAGTCACTGGACCACAGCCTCTGGATGCCATCAAGATACCCAAGTAATGGTTTCTACAAGGCTCCTGAATGCATGACAGGGAATACTGGTTTTCTATAAACATTTTAAATACATGTTTATGGTGTGTGTGTGTGTGTGTGTGTGTGTGTGTGTGTGTGTGTACCACACATACACATGGTAGTCAGAAGCCATCCCTTTCAAACAGGAAGAGATGCACTCTAAAATACTTATAAAATTAGTATAAACCCATGCAGGTTCCCCAGCTGTTAGTCCAAAGTGAATGTGGGTGACAGTTGTGTGGCTTGATCTGTTTGTGGGGCCCCTGGCAGTGGGACCAGGACATATCCCAAGTACATGAACTGGCTTTTTAGATCCCATTCCCTATGGTGGGATGCCTTGTTCATCCTTGATGCGGGAGGGAAGGGGCTTTGTCCTACCCCAACTTGGTATGCCAGCCTGTGTTGACTCCCCAAGGGAGACTTTACCCCCTATGAGGAGTAGATGGATGTAGGGGGGGAGTGAGAGAAGGAGAGGGAGGGGGAACTGTAGTTGGTGTGTAAAATGAAAAGTAAAATAAAATAAGTAATAAAAATTAGTATAAACCAGTAACATAGTTATGTATTTTCATTTTTTAGTGCACATAATGACATATATTGTGTTCATATCAATACTTGTAAGACTCTATGAGTCAAGCTTAGCATGGATACATTATCGTGTTACTAGGTGACAGGATTTTTTTTTCAGCCTTGTTATAACCTTTTGAAACCACTGTCACATACACAGCCTGTTAATTCCTGGAAAGGTGTTCTGAAATGCAGGACTACAGTGAAGTGCACAGGTCTTGATGATTGGCAAAACTAATCTTGATATTATCTCTATTTCCTAAAGCTAGGCAACTGAGCCAAAGAAGTTAATTCACTCAGCAAAGCAAATTTACAATAGCTGGCAGATTGTGTGTTCAAAGTCATATATATCCTGTCCTTGCTTTAAAAAGCTGGCTGAATGTTTAAAACAAGGCCATGGGGATCCTCAGAGCATTCAGAGCCCCTTTCTGTGGAAAATCTGTATTGGGCTGTCTTTCTCTCATCAACCAAAACCACATTTGAGAAAAAACAAAGATCTGGAAGAAGTTTCAAAGCTGATACATCACAACCTTCCACCTGCCTCTCCCTCCCCCATCCTCTTTCCAAATACAGACACTGTACTCTAGAATCAACACAAGGGCAGCATCCAGGGGCTTTGGAAGGAATCTGGGAGCTACACAGACCTCAGCAGCCCCAATGTTTGATGATTCTACTTCCTACCAAATAAACCATTTCTGTTTGATGCTATGGTTCTGTGGTTCCCATTCAGGTAGGGGGCAGTGAGTTTACAAGCAAAGCGACTGGACTCCTTTCCCTTCCAGCACTGCTGGTAGCCAGATGTTCTCCTTCCCATCAGTCTCTCATCCTCAGCCTCTCCTCCACCAGCCTTTTGATTTCTCTTCCTTTTAACATCATCAAATGTGCCTCAACCCCAACACCGGCTGCTTGGTTCCTTCTGCAGAAATATTTCACCTGTCCACCAACTGTTCCTGTCTACCCTAGAGAAAGTAAGGGCTCCCACACTAAGGAAGGCTTGATCTTGACCTGGAAGCCAACATGCCATTCATAAACAAAGGGTTCTTCAGAGATACCCTCTTAAACCACCTTGAGATAAACCTATCCCTTCCTGTGGCTGCCCATTCATTTACCACCCAGGATTGCCTCGCAGGTGAAAGAAATCGAGGTCCTGCAATTGTGCTTAGAGAGGCCATACACTAACTTGAGGTTAGACCATGCAGTCCATGCTTGTTTCAGACTCATGATCTTCTTGCCATAGCCTCCTGAGTATTATACACTTGCCCATTTTAAGAAGTATTTTCATTAAAATTTTCTGCTTGCTTTGGTTCTCCTTTGCTCTAAGTTTCATGTGCCCCTCTGGAGTAATCTCAGCCACTTTCCAGATCAAGCCACTTCATTCTGTTACCTACACTTTAATGTTTTGAAGCTCCCAGGAAAATATAGAGCATTTTTAACCATCAGAAATAGCAGATTTTATAATATCAGAAGGTAAGTGTTCCTTGATAGTTTGAGAAGCCTCGAGTCAGATCATATCATGGAATACATAGTAAATGTAACACAACTTAAAATTGTGTGTGTGTGTGTGTGTGTGTGTGTGTGTGTGTGTGTAAGGAACATTGATTTCTTGGTTAGCACCTCACAGAGGATTTCAGTACGTAGGAAGGAAGGCTCCCCAATGCAGGCAATAATTGAACTGAATGAACCAAAGAACAGCATGCTAGGGTCAAGGTGATTAAAATAAAACTATTTCACTGAAAGAGATTTAACACAAGGGCGAGCAGGTAGAGAATGAAGTAGGCAAGAGGTGCAGGGTAATTCACCAACATGCCTGCAGTGGTCTTTTTTTTCCCATGAGAACTTCATGTCTATTCATTCGCTTTTTAATGGGAGTTTTCTAATGTTATACTTTTTCAGTAATCAGAGATTTGAGAAAATGTCAGCCTCTATGTAGCTCTGCTCTGTGTGCCTCTTACCAGCTGAGTTCCAGCAAATGGTCAGCTGAGTGTTGTGAATACAATCTGGCAGGGACTGCCAGTGACATGGAAAGTTTGCTGAGAATATCTCATCCCTATTTCACTTTTTTTGAGCTTTTAAGTTTTATTTTATGTGTATGAGAGTTTTGTCTCCATGCATGTCTGTGCATCACGTATACCTGGTGCCCATGGAGCCTGGAAGAAAGGTGTCATATCCCCTGGATCTTGGGTTATGTATAGTTATTTGCTGCCATGTAGGTGCTGGGAATTGAACTTAAATCTTCTGGAAGAGTAGCTGGTGCTCTTGACCACTAAGCTATGTCTCCATCCCTATTCTTATCTTATTATGTATGCTTTTGGTCAAATGCTTATTATGGTGAAGAGAAAATTTTCTATGCTACTCTTTGAGCCTTCAACAGTTGAGTCTATGAACTAAACTAACAGATTAACAAGGAAAATATAACACAGATCCATGATGAGTTCATCACACGGAAGTGAGTCACAACCCTCCACCAAACACAGTAGGACCTCAAAGCTTAACATCTTTGAGAAGAGGTGATAGGGGTGTAGGCAAATGTAGGGGAATAAACACTGGGGAAGGTAAATGGGAGGCCAAGACCCTCAGAGTAGGCAGGAGTCTCTCTGGGTCATTGTCAAGCTCTAGATTCCTCTCCTGTGTGCCACCTTCTCTGCTTCCCAGGGAGGAGTTGATGACAATTGATTTAAAGGAATAGAGCCTTGGGCTTCTGAAGGCTGGTGGTGTAGCAAGTCATGGGAGACTGAGGGGAGGACTACCTGGCAAAGAGAGGGTCTTGTCTTGTGAGCAAAAAGACTTTCTAGTTATAAAGTACTGTTGTTATTGGTACTTTTTCTGATACACTTTATTAGTGTAGCTCTCCTTAATAGACAAGGACTTCTGTTACCAAAGGACATCTTTTCTGAGCCCTTCCTCTGTCAGCAGCTTCTTAAACTAGCCCACTCAATATATGCCAAGGAATTATATTTTGGGGTGTCATATTCTAGTCTGCTACTGCCGTATTTTGAAGTGGGATGTTCTGAGTCCCAGTACTACCCTGTGAAGTTCACACATGGTGTTGAAAATAGCTGAGACTAAAATTAACCTTTGCTTTTACTATAAATTTGTTGAGACCAGCTTTGATATTCATTTAAGTGGGTCTATCACAGTCTCCAAAGCTTTGTGCTTTCTTCCTGTTTCCGTATTTTCAGCTCAAGGAGGGAAGTGTGGAGACATTGACTTGTGATAAAAGAATAGGGATAAGACAGCTGTTCTGATTGGGTAGTTCTACAGTGTTCATTTAACAGTATCACCCAGAGGGTATTCTAAAGACACTGACTGGTGTAGTCAGGTCCACTCTGAGTCCCTTCCACCACTGGAATCTAGCAGTCATAATGTCGAGCAGATGATAGGTGGCATTTTTATCAGGTTTCCAGGTGACCTAGTATTGCTACCTGAAGACATTGCGAACCATTGCCCTAAATCAAATAAAACATTCCCCACTTGATTACCTGTTTTTCTAGTCTATCATCTCTCTGCTCAATTCTGAAAAATAAATAGTGGTACCTTTTGCATAAGTATCAAGATAAAATCAGAAAGCACTTCTCAGTCACCACCACAAAAGGCATCTTCATGTTCTGTCTCCTTCTCTCACCAAGTATTCCTACACCCTGTTGTCTGTATAGTTGGGCTTTCAGTTCACACACACACACACACACACACACACACACACACACACACACACAC